>JAJPUD010011999.1:30000-42838 GCA_023553655.1 Myrmecobius fasciatus
CTGGGCCAGAGCACGGACCTCAGGGCTTGTTCCCCAGCTTGAAGGACAGGGCTGATACCTTCCCCCTCCTCCATCTTCTCCTTGGCCCACTGCTCTCTTTCCATTTCCAACTCTCCTCCAGCTAGTCCAAAAACATCCCATTAATCCCTGGCTGAGAAGGTATCCTAACAGGGAGTAGCAAAAGCACCAAGCTTTGCAACACATGCTAATGGGGTAAGATTAGGAGGGAAAATGAAGGTGTTCCAGAGGGAAGGGGAGTTGGCTTGGAGCACAAGATACCAATTACACAGTACTGGCCAAGAAGCAGGAAGTCTGGAACCACTGAGGCACATGGTTTGAGAACCGTGAGCTCCCAGATAGTAGGAACCATTTTAATCATCTCTGCATCCCCAGAGTCCTAGCCACAAGGCCTCGCACACGATCAGTGAACAACAATATGTGTTGAATAAAGGAATGAATGAGTTCTAACCACAGCCATCTTATTACATCCTGGATTCGCCACAGTGCAGACATCCCCAAATCTCAGCTGGAAGGGACTCTTAACCGACCCTGGTCTCAAGAATTCCTTCTAATTCAACCCAATCTAATAAACATTTATTAAGTCCCTACTATGTGCCAGGTACGACTGAGAACTGAGGATACAATTTTTAAAACAGCATATTTATATTATATTATATTTAGCAAGTGTTCATCTAGCCTTCCAGCACTCTTATGTACAATGAAAGCAAGCGGCTCCCTCCCTCCCAAGGCAGCCCGGGCCATCTTGAGGAAACTCTATCAGGAAGTTTCCCCAGAGATCAAGCCAACAATGACCTTTCTACAAGGTCTCCGGACTCACACAGGAGTGTAATCTCTCTTCCATATGGGCAGCCTTTTAAATTCTTGAAGACAGCTCTTGTATTCTCCCTAAATTTTCTCATCTCCAGGCTAAAAAATTGATTACTGCACAACACAAACTCAATCGAGATCCTTCACGCATTAGAATTACCCTTCTCTGGATATTGCCCAATTTATCAATGTCCCACTTAAAATGGGGTACCCAGAAATGAACCCCCGATGGCCAATGTGGTCTGAACAGTGTGTAGCACAGAGGCAAGCTCCGCTCTGGTCCTGGAGGTCTTGTCTCTCTTCATGAGACTCCAGATCATGTTATCGCACTAATGACTCAAAACGAGTTTTTTAAGTTTACTAAAATGCTAAGATCTTTTTTTCAGAGGAGCTGCTTTCCATCTAGACCTTTTTTCCCCTCTTCACCCTACTCCTGCCATCTTGTACTTGTGGAAGTTTAGTTTTTTTAATGTAAGAATTACATTTAAATGTAAGAATTTACTTTTATTCCCACTGGATTTCATCTTCTTGGGTTATTACTACTGCTGCTGCTACTAATGCTATTACTACCACTTCTTCTACTATTACTACTACTACTGCTACTACTATTACTATTGCTATTACTATTATTACCACTGATGCTACAACTACTGCTAGTATTATTATTACTGCTACTGTTATTATTACTACTGTTGCTACTACTAAGAATACTATTGCTACTTTTTCTTTTATTACTACTGCTGCTGCTACTAATGCTATTACTACTGCTTCTTCTACTATTACTACTACTGCTGCTACTACTATTACTATTGCTACTGCTACTATTACCACTGATGCTACAAGTACTGCTACTATTATTATTACTGCTACTGTTACTATTACTACTGTTGCTACCACTAAGAATACTATTGCTACTTTTTCTATTATTACTACTGCTGCTGCTACTAATGCTATTACTACTGCTTCTTTTACTACTACTGCTACTGTTGCTACTATTATTACTGTTGCTACTACTACTACTATTACCACTGATGCTACAACTACTGCTACTACTATTATTACTGCTACTGTTACTATTACTACTGTTGCTACCACTAAGAGCACTATTACTACTTTCTCTACTATTACTATTACTACTATTGCTGCTGCTACTACAACTATTACTACTACTGCTACTACTAGTACTATTATTACTACTGTTACTACCTTTGCTGCCACTACTAGTATCATTATTACTGCTGCTACTACCACTACTTCTGCTAGTACAATAATAGTACTACTATTACTACTGCTGCTACTACTAGTATTAGTACTACTACTATTACTACTACTACTTCTGTTATTACTACTACCACTACTATTGTTACTACTATTTCTACTACTACTACTACCACTACCTTAGTGCTATTACTACCACTACCATTACTATTACTACTACTACCACCACCACCACTACTACTACCACCACTATCTTAGTGCTACTACTATTACTACTACTACTACCACTATTATTACTACCATTACTATTACTACTGCTGCTATCACAACTATTACTACTGTTGGTGGTACTACTATTACTATTGCTGCTTCCTCTACAAATACTACTACTACTGTTGCTACAGTTGCTACTGCTGTTACTAATACTATTACTACCACTGCCACTACAATTACTACTGCTGCTACTACTATTAATATTGCTGCTACTACTATTACTTCTGTTGCTAGTATTACTATTATTATTGCTGCTACCACTACTAGTAGTACTGCTGCTATCACTACTGCTATCACTATAGCTTACTTCTACTACTATTACTACTGCTTCTATTATTACTACTACTACTGATACTGCTGCTGCCATGTTAGTACTACTGTTGTCAGTTGCTACTACTACCTCCACCACTACTACTATTATTATTTCTTCTACACCATTGGACTCTGAGGTGGTCTCAGGGTCAGAAGGCTTGAGTTCAAATCCTGCCTCTGACACCAAACCCCACCTGCTGTGTGTCTCTGGGTTTGTCCCTTAGCTTCTCAGCTGTTGAAGAAACCCCCTAAGTCTACTTGAAGAAACCCCCGTCTACAAATTACAGAGAAAGTGTTGGTCTACACTTAGGGGACTTCCTCACCCACAATTTCTTCCACCAAGGCTAACAGAAGTCCAGTCCAAAACCAAAATGATTGTTATCCAACCAGGACCTCCCAGCCCATGCTGAACAAAAAGAAAAGCAGAATTTGGAGCTTTTATGATCTCATTTTCTGGCCTTGATCTTGGCTGTTTGGCTTGTTGGTGGCAGCTTCCCATCATAGCTGGAGGCTGTCAGCTGGGAACAAGTAAGCATGTGCACACTGCCCTGACCCAGAGTTAAAAGTCTAATTAATTATCCCCAAAGAAGTGCTAAGAACTGGGAAAGCAATTTTATCAGAGGAGAAATCTACCTCTCCCCCAGCTTGTCTAAGAGCCCTTTCTCCATCCTTCCCTCTGAGCTTACCTCCAATTTATCCTGTCTATATCTTGCCTCTATATAAACTTCAACATGTTATAAGGGGAAATTTCCCCATAACAAATGGATTGGGATGCCTTGGGATCTTAAAGGACCCCTATCTCTATAGGTGAGAGTCAAAGATCATAGATTTGGAACTGAAAGGGACTTCTCTAAGCTTCCCTGGATTTTATACATGAGGGACCCGAGGGACAAGATCAGGAGCCAAGTATACCTAGAGGCATGAAGGATGCTGGGTGGGGTAAGGCCATGCTGATGGATTGGCGCTCTGCCAACTTCCCTTGTAGCCTTGTCTCTTCACCCTGCCCCACCCAAGCTAGACCTACCATTAATTTTTCAAGGATCTGTATGGAAAAGGGAGGCTGCCAGGCCCTTCTATTCGCTTCCACTCCTAGCACCTCCAGCAAAAACAAAAACAAAATCAAATCTGGGCTTCTTGAAGAAATGGCTAGCTGCCAAAATGGAGATGGTCTTACTGGCTACGTCAATCCTGGCCATCCCTCACCAGAAGTACCCTTCCTAGGCTCCACAGTTTAGGAAGTTTAACAAAGTGGACAGGGTCCAGAGGAGGGCAGCTGAGGTAATGAAAGGCTTTGGGGTCATGTCATACAATGATCCATTAAAGGAACCAGCATGATTAGCCTGAGGAAGAGAAGATTGGGGAAGGGGGCTGGTGGGGAAACATGATAGATTTTGTGAATATTTGAAGGGTGATTGTATGGAAGAGGAAGTTAGAACTAGCAGTGAGGGGTGGAAGCTGCAAAGAGGCAGGTGTGGACTCGATGTAAAGAAAAACTTCCTCAGAACTGTTCAGAAAGGGAATGGATGGGAGTGGGCTCCTCTTCCCTGAAGGTCTTCAAGCAAAGACTGGATGGCCATTTGCGGCAAAGAATACAGAGTGCCAGATCGGGACTCGAAGAAAATCTGAGTTCAAATCCTGACTGATGCTGACTGGATGTCCCTGGTAAGTCACTTTTTGACTTCAGGTTTCCCCTCTGTTAAATGAAATGATTGAATTCAATAACCTCTAAAATCCCCTTGGTGTGTTGGATAGGGGATTGCACAATCCTTTGCCTGAAATCCCTCCTAATTCTCAAGTCCTGTGATTATCCCTGATGCATTATTCCCCTCATACTGATAGCAGCCCATACCTCTCAACGGAGGTCTTCAAGCATGGTCTGGATGACTACTCCCTGGGACGTTACAGAGGCTCACAGGCTGTCAGACTTACAGCTGAAAAGGACCTGACCTCCACGTTCTACAGATGGGGAAACTCCCTCCCTTACCTTCCCCCTCCTCACAAGAGGAGACAATCTGATCTAGGTGAAATATTTCTAACTTGTAATTGTATTTTCTTTGTTTAGAATGTTTCTAGTATGGAACATCCTAATTCCCTTGGATGAGGGCTATCCAAGAGGCAAAGCAATCGAGATCCCTTTCTCTCAGATCCAAAGAACATGAGGATCAGGGACATCCTCTCCCCATAGTGTGCCAGGGAAGGAGGCCCCTCCAGTCTCAACGTCCCCCATCTTGACACTCTTCCCCGAGGAGGAGGGCTTTGGCACAGAGAAGGAAACCTGCTTCCCTGAGGGCTGGAGGATGGTTCAGCCCCATGGGGAGAGGGACTAGAGAGGAAGGGGAGGAGATGCCTCCTGCTCACCGATACAGGTCCTGCCGTCGGTGTGGAGCCTGAAGCCAGTCTGGCACTCGCAGTAGTAAGAGCCTGGAGTATTCACACATCTGTGCTGGCAGCCCCCATTGTGAACCTGGCACTCATCGACATCTGGAAAGAATGGAGGAGAGAAGAGTGGAGGTTGAACAGCAAGGCAGACTTAAAGGGGCTTGCGTTGCCCCACTTCCAAGAGCCGCCATCCCCTAGCAGCACCCTCAATGTCTCACTGTGTGACAGAGTCGGAGCGACCCAAGTCGACACCCCAGGATAACAACCACCTCCTACCTTCCATCGTCCCTATCCGGGCCAGTCTCCTTCCCAGGCAACCCCACCATGCCTGATCCTGCCTTTTCTGTTCCCTGCCCTACCCCAGAATTACTCATCCCTTAATATTCATAATAACTGACATTTTTACAGTTCTGTAAAATCGGCCAAGCTCTCTGCATCCATTGCCTTGCTGGAGCCCCATGACAATCCCTTGAGGCAGGTAATTCCAGCATTGTAATCCCCATTTTACACATGAGTAAAGGCGGCATGTTACAGTGAGAGATTTGGAGCCAGAGGACCTGGATTTGAATCCCACCTCTAGAAACTGAACCCGAAGTGAAGTGACTCACAATCACACAACTAGCAAATATCTGAGGGAGATTTGACTCTCAATTCTTTTTGATTCCAAGTTCAGAGTTCTAACCACTAACTGCCGTGGCTAAATGGTCATATTCATATGTTGTCAGGTAGGCAGCTAGGCATTACAGTGAATAGAGTAGCAGATTATTCAGGATTCAGGAAACCTGAGTTCCAATTTGAATTGACACGCTTTCTAGTTTGGGGAGCATAAACAAGCCATTTGCCCTGTCTGCCTCAGTTTCCTCACCTGTAAAATAGGGATAATAAACTCAACTGTAGTTTTCTAATTATTTTGAATCAAGATTATTCAATCTTCTCCATTTAGGTCAATAAATAATTGGTTATTTTGTAACAACATCAACAAAAAAGAATTCTACCTCTGCCTCTTAGCGCCTGTGATTTTAAACAAATTACTTCGTCTAAGGATCTCAATTTCCTCTTCTTCAAAATTAAGAACTTAAACTAGACATCCACTGCTGTCCCTTGCCTTTAATTCTATTATCCTGTTATCTATATCAGGTAAATGTCTTGTCGATACAAAGCCAAGTCCATCAACAATCATATATTAAGCACTCTATAATGTGCCAGTTTATATGCTGGGAATAGAAAGAAAAATAAAAACAGCATCCCTGCCCTCTAAGAGCTTACATTCGAGTGGGGAAGTCAGCATGGAGATATATAGGAACAAATTAGATGTATGATGGGCAGGTAAGTGGTACCTGGATAGCTAAATAGCATAGTGGATAGATGCAGGACGTGGAGTCAGGAAAAGTTAAATTCAAACTCGGCCTCAGATACTTCCTAGCTGTGTGACACGGGACAAGTCACTTCACCCACTACAAAAAAAGATAAACCAAATCCATCTCACCTTGATGGAATAGCCATGCTGATTCTAGACATATTAAGGAAGCTTTCAGGGACTATGGGAGATGAAGTGTAGATAAAGGAGTTATTTAAACACACACACACACACACACACACACACACACACCTTAAAAGGAAGAAACAGAGGGAAAAAAAACTTGGCAGGTAACTGCAATCTTGGTCCTTGAGTAGTTAGCACACAAGCCTATAACATTAGGAAGTTTTCCTACTAGAAATCTGAGAAATAGTCATTGTTATTGATTTAGGGATACTAGATGATGATTTTTGGTAGTCATAATGGGACCACAGTGGAAAAAGTAGATTATGGAGGCTTAAAGTTTGAATTCTGATTCTAATGTTTATTCATTCCTTATTAGTCAATAAACACTTTTTTTTACTAAAGCTTTTTAATTTTCAAAAGATATACGTGAATAATTTTTCAACGTTAAACCCTTGCAAAACCTTGTATTCCAATTCCCCCCTTCCTCATACCCCTTTCCCTAGATAGCAAGTAACCCAATATGTGTTAAACACAATAGAAATAAATGTTAAATCCAATATATGTAAACATATTTATACAATCATTGTGTTTCACAAGAAAAATCAGATCAAAAAAGGAAAAAAAGGGAAAACAAAACGCAATCAAACAACAGCAAAAAGAGTGAAAATGCTATGTTGTGAACCACACTCTGTTCCCACAGTACTTTCTCTGGGTGAAGAGGCTCTCTTCATCACAAGATCATTGGAACTGGCCTGAATCATCTCATTGTTGAAGAGAGCCACATCCATCAGAATTGATGATCATATAATCTTGTTGTTGCTATGGACAATGATCTCCTAGTTCTGCTCACTTCACTTAGCAGAAATTCATGTAATTCTCTCCAGGCCCCTCTGAAATCATCCTGCTGGTCGTTTCTTATAGAACAATAATACTCCATAAAATTTATATACTATAACTTATTCAGCCATCCTTAAGCACCTACTATATGCCAGGCACTGTGTAAGAAAATGGGGCTATAAATAACCTCAAAAGACAGTCCTTGACCTGAAGGAGCTCACCGTCAAATGGAGTAGACAGTATGCAAATAATCATGGATGGACAGGACCTACACAGGATAAGTGGGAGAAAACCAACAGAGGGAAGGCAGCCGGTCAGTCAATAAGGCAGGGGCATGAAGGGGAATAAGGGACAAGCTTCTTGTTGAAAGGGACATTTTAGTTGGGGTTTGAAGGAAGCCAGGAGGATATGAGGAGGGAAAGCTTGTTGCTTCTGTTGTCATTGCTGTTTGGTTTTGGTTTTTGAAGAGGACTAATGACATTGTGGAGTAATTATTCCTTGGCTCCAATGCAAATTGGATTGAAGTGGGACAGAGTTGCATAGAGGCTCAGCCTCATTCTTTCTTCCAGATTCATGGAAGTCCACTGGCAAGACAGAAGGCAGGACGGGCAATGACCCAGGATGCAGTGATTTTAGCAACTTTGACATCTGACCAAGTCCTAAGCCCTCCATAGTCCCCCTGATTCAGCTGCCTTCATGGCCATGGGAACAAACTGTTCTCTTCTGCCCATTCCTGAAGGGGAGTCTTCACCTGTCAGGGAGAAAAATCCCCCTAAGTCACCAATGAGCCGTTAGCTACCTTCAACCTGCTTTGGTCCATTAGCCATTAACCAGGGTGTGGCCACTGTCCCATACGCTACAGCTTCTTGGAGCCACAAGTAGAGTTGGATGGAGGTGGACAGCAAAGGTTAATGAACAAATAACCTTGAAAAGGACTCAGTAAGTCCTCCCACCCGAGGTGCTAGTCCAGTCACACAGCTAGTAGGTGTCTGAGGCGGGTTTTAAACTAAGACTTTCCTGACTTCTAATTCAGAGAGAGACAGACCCAGACAGAGACAAAGAAAAACAGAGAGAGACAGACAGCAAAGAAAGAAAGAGACAGACAGACAGAAAAGAGAAAGAGACAAAGAGAGAGAAAGAAACAGAAACAGAAAAACAGACAGAAAGACTGGAAACAGTCAGAGAGAGACAAAGAGACAGACAGCAAAGAGACAGAGAGAGAGACACACAGAGAGAAACAAAGAGACAGAAAGAAAAACAGACAGAGAAACAGACAGAAAGACAGGAGACAGGGTCAGAGAGAGAGAGAGAGACAGAGAGAGGAGAGGAGAAGGAGGAGGAGGAGGAGGAGGAGAGGGAAGAGTAGAGAGGAGAGGAAATACCGGAGCAGGAGGGAATAGGCAACTCTGGGAGAGAAAGCAGTGCATTTCTAATCTCTCCATCAAAGAGCTGAGCCAGGCATCTAACCCACTGGCAGGGTTTGGAATGCATCTGCATTACCTGCCCCTCCCTTTGAAATCTCTCACCTCTTTTTCCAGTGGATGAATTCCTCTGTGCTTCCTCCCTCAGGCAAAGAAAAATCAAGAAAGGCAGAAGTAAAAAAAAAAAAAAAAAAAAAAAAAAAAAAAAAAAAAAAAAAAAAAAAGGAGGTAAAAGGAGAAAACCAAATTCGAGGTGAAAGACACTTGACACTGCATTCAGAACAGCTTCTGAAGAGATGATGGATTACTCGGACAGAGGGGAAACAGGATGTGATGCTGGAGACCCCCCAAAGCTGCCAAAGCCACAAAAGAATGGATTTTGCAGAAGTGGGAAATGGGCAAAGTCTCCTCTTTCCTCTACTCAGCCCCAGCTCTGCCCAGACCATGAATCTTATAATCTTGTAAGACTTTGTAAAGGAAGAATGGAGATTTAGAGGTTGAGGACCTGGGTTCAATCTCAGTTCTGATATTTTAACTCATGTGGGTAAATCTCTTCCTTCTCCAAGACTGTTTCCTCAAGTGTAAAATAAGAGGAGTTCAACTAATGATCTTTCTTCCAACTCAAAAATCTGTAATTCTATAGACATATGCACCTAAGGAACATTTCTTTTGGAGCCTCAGTTTCCTATCCTGAAAAATGAGGATGTTGGAAGAAATGGCCTTTAATATCCCCTCCTAATTTCAATTTTATGATCTCTCAGCAGTCTGCAACCAAGCCTTCATAGTGGGGCAGGAATCATAGGATCTATCAATCTAACAATAAGCATTTATTAGCTGCCGACTGTTTCGGAAAATGTTGTTATTGTTGTTTGTCCTTCATTATTGAAGAGAACATGATATCAGGGAGGTGATACCATAACATGTAAGTGAATTGGATTTAAATGAGGGAATACTGTGCAAGGCTGCTTGCCTGACTTTCCCCTCCAGAGCCATCTGGGTCCGGTGGCCAGATATAGATCAGGACGACTGGAGATGACCCTGGATGCAGTGGGAGAGCTTGGCCTTTGGGCTGGAGATACAATTAAGAAGCTTATGTTGTAATGAGTAGGAAGAAGCGGCCAGGTGGCTGAGTGGTTGAAGCACTGGGCCTAGAATCAGGAGGAAACAAGTTCAAATTTAACCACAGATACTTATTAGCTGTTGACCCTGGGAAAGTCAACCCCAAATGCCTCAAAAAAAAGTAATGGATGGAGAATCATGGAATTTTTATCCCAAAGTAACCTCAGAGACAATTTAATCCATCCGCATTCTTGGATAAAGGAGGAAGCCAAGATCCAGAAAGATTAAATTGCATTCTGATGAGGTTCAAGTATCAACCTCCAGAGATGATATAATAGTAGCTGTTACTGAACATCCTTTTCAAGCGGTTCTTTTAGTACTGCTGTGATTCACTTGTGTCCATTAATATTTGTGTGCAGGAAATAAAAGTCTGCCCCAAATGTGATTCTCATACTACAGTGAACATGTTTTTATTCCTCTCTTTGGGGAGACCATAAAACTATACCCAAGTCTAAGGTATAAATGCATCATTCCTGAGCATCAGGGTTAGGGTATCATGAGCAGCCTAGGTCTAGTCTCCATTACTAGAGAAGTTCTCCAAAGACTGAGCCCAGTTAAGTCTGTGTTTGCTGGCTTAAAGCTGAGAAAAGCCCCAAATGTGGAGAAAGGAGCTAATGAAGTGTCCCATTCCCCAATGTGAGATGTGAGGGGAGCATCATCACAGCTTTGAAGGGTTAACCTCAAGTGCTTCATCCTTTGTGGAAGCTCCGCATGAATTTGAGGTTCAACACTTTGATTTCTTTGGGAATGGAACCTCCTTGGACTGTCCTAGGGGCTGGCAAGGAGTCACTGGGGATGTCCTAGGCATGCTAAAACCCAGAGGAGATTTTTCCATCTGGATGTTCATTAAGATAATCCCACGTATACAATCACCCTGGATACATGTTGGTGTGCCATGTAAATACAGAGATTTTTTTTCTCTTTCAACCAGATCACTCTATGTTCTAAACAGAATCACAGAAGAATTTTGACCCATGACAATTTGATTTCTCATCTGAAGGTTATCCAGTGACATCCTGCCAACTCCAGGTCCCTAATTCCTGAGGGGAGAACCCCATATGTCTGGGAGCTCATTTAAAACTAGCATTTTTCTCTCTAAATAAAAATGTACTTTTCCCCCCATTTCTTTTCTCTTTTTTCTCCTTTCATTGTTTTATTCTAATTTTCCATTTTTTATTTATTTTCTTGGGGCTTGAGAAGTCACCTTTTAAGTACTACACAAGCAGTGGTTTCTGGTAAGATTTGTACAATATTGTTTGTTGAATTTGTATCTGAAGGTGATAGATGTTCATTGAAAGAGGACCAATAACATTAGGAGGAGGATGTCTTGACTGGGAAGTGGGTTAGATTTAACTAAGGCAGAGCTGTACAAAGTCCCCAGCCTTACTTTCTCCTCCAGTGGCAATACATAAGTCAGCATGGCTGGAGATGATGCTGCATGCTTGGGTGGGGAGGGACCCTGCAGCCTTTTTAAGTTCAGCTCTTTCCCAGGGTTCAGTTTGTCTGAAGTCAAACCCATTCAGTAATTAAAGGCTAGGTAAGAATTAAGACAAAAGATGGTCTAATTTGCCTTGGTAAAAAGAATCATTCTGGGAGGGAAGAGTTTCTGGCCAGAACAGAAACAATTGCTATTTACACTCACTCCGAGGCCTGAAGGTGATTATGAGCTTGAAGACCCAGCAGCTGTGGTAAATTTAGTTTCTCCCTTAAAACTATTAATTTGGTGGGGGGAAGGGGGTAGTTTAAGAACTGTGCCAAGTGGATTGTATGAGACCCATTAGTTCGTGACACTGGCACTCAAAAGCAAAATGCTTGAGCCTCCCCAGGACCCCAGGGTTGAGGAATATCCAAACCAATAAATACTTATTGAGTACCTACTACGTGCCAGGCACGGAAAAAAATTGATAAAAAGAAAAAAAACAGTTTCTGCTTTCAAGGAGCTTACAATCTAACAAACAAATATGCCAGATGCATTCTTGCTATTTTGCTGAGGATGGCAAACCCCAGGATGGGGGAATATCCAAATCAATAAATGCTTATTGAGCACCTACTCTGTGCCAGGCACTGGGAATAAAATTGATTCAAGGAGCCTACAATCCAATGAATAAATACACCAAATGCTTTCTTGCTATTTTGCTGAGGATGGCAAACATTTTATTAGTAGAAGAATGTATGTAATGAGGGCCATCTCACGGGATACGCTCAGAGTTGCCCTTCCTGGTTTTGGCTGACTGTGTGCTGGACAAGCATCTGGGTGAATCAAATAAAGTGGCAATTCCTGAATGTGTGATGGTTCAAACTTAAGACTGTGGTTGCTTTCAAAGGAAGACCCAGACTAATGGCAGTAGCTCAGCTGGAGAGGCTAAAAGTAGCTCTTTTAAAGAGAGGGACAGCTTCTGGCTCAGACTCTTGTTTAACTCTAATACATGGCAGATGGTGCAATCTGACTCTCTATACCCTTAAAAGGGGAGGGTGGAGAGTGCTGTTTTCCCCCACCTGGACACCATTCTCATATGGAACATGTACTGAATTAGTTGAGCACTGCCATGGGCCCCTTGCTACCTTTTCTGCTTTGTGATTCCTTTCATGAGTAGGTGACTCAGTATCATTCTTGAGCAGACAAGTCCAGGCTTGGAGGAGACCTTGTGAATGAAGGCTTATGGGTCCTTCAGAGGGCTCCTCACTGGAGCTGACTTCCAGCAAAGGGAGGAGTCCCCAGCAACTATCCTGATCTCGTGGAAAAGTTAATTGCCAAAAAGGATCAGCCCAGCCCTGGACTGTTTTAACAGAAAAGTTGAATCAGGTGTTGTTTGGACAATGCAGAAAGAAAATGAAATGTAAAATGTTTAATCAGCAACTCTGCAGTATCAACCTCTGGAGAGAATATAGTAGTGCTTATAAACTAAGGTGGTAAATCCTGTTTTAAATTGTCCCGTCAACATATGTTGTGTCTTAACATTTATTTCCT
>JAJPUD010012000.1:0-51455 GCA_023553655.1 Myrmecobius fasciatus
AGGTCAAATTGAACTCGGACCCTCCTGACTCCAGGTCAAGTGCTCTATCCATTACCCCCTATTGCCCATAGTTCTGATGGTGTCAGGATCCGGTTTCAAATCTTGCCTCGGGAATCTCCCTGTTGAAGGGGGGAGGGTCTTGGGTTCCATGGCCCTGAGTCCTTTCCAGCTTTAGGTCTGGACCTGTACGCTTGTTAGTCGTTCGAATCCCTACAGCTACTGGCTTTCCGGGTCTTTGTGGTTATGAGGACTGACTCCTGGAGATGCCCTACTCCCCCAAAGCCAGAGACTTAAGTCTTTGCCTTCGGGTCCCTCAAGCTCCATTACATAGAACCACCACGCGGGCCTGCACAGAGCAGATGTGCAAATGCTGGATGAATGAAGTGGGGGTGGAGGGGAGGAAACCCAGCGCTAAACCAAAGCCTTGGGACTCTACTAGAAGAAGAGTAAGGGACCGGAAACTAGTCTTCCTCTGCCACGCTAACATACATCTGGAACAGCCAATCTGCTTTTCTTGTCTCCTTGCCCCGCCCTCCCCCTGCGCCCCCTAGCGGTTGGCAACTCGGGCCCACAGGGAGCCCCGCCTAACTCCAACCCAATGCTCGGGGGCTGGGCTTTCCCAGAGAAGTTTCTTAAGACTTGGTTGGCAGGGAGAGGGAGGGGTAGAGAATGACAGCAAGATGTGGGCGGGGAAACGCTCGAGCGCGATGACGTTGCCTAGAGAGGGTTAATGATAGGCCAATGAGGGCTGACTGACGATAAGAGTATGTCGGAATGTTGCGGCGGCGCTGACCGGGTGCTGAGGTAAGCGCCGGGGTTTGGCTTCCTACTCACTTCCCCTTCTTAGACCTTTGTTGAGACGCCGGTGGTGCGGATCCTGAGGTGGAAATTGTAGGAATCCTGCGGGTCGAGCACCGTTTGTGTAGCTTGGGGGAGGTTCCTGCGGGGATCACTCGGAGGAAGATGGGGGTGAGGGGGCCTTGACGGCGTACAGGGGAAAGCGGCGGCATGGGCCTCGAAGCTGAGCTGGGGACGGGAGACCCTGAAGGAGTAGGCCAGGCCGGGGAAGGAAGCCAGTATGGTGGGAAGGATGTCCTTGGCTTCGGGGTGTCGTGGCGAGGTTACGGAGCCCACTTTGGGCCAAAAAGGGGGCGAGGGATTGATCTTGGAGAGGACTGTGTTTGTGATTGTGTGATTGTGTATGTGCTCGCGCGAGCGGGTCGGGGAAAGGGAGGTTTAAACTCTTCTCCCCACCCCCCAGTTCCTTTATCCTAACCCCCTTTGGCTCCTGGGCGCTCATGGTCCCTCAAGGCCTCTCTGCTTGGAGATATGCGGGTGCTGCAGCTCCGCTGCTTTCCCTTGACTCCCCTGTCTTTTCCAGGCCTGCTTTGGAGGACTTCCTTGGCATCCCCTCGTCCTCCTGCAGCAGCGGGGCTTCCTTTGGAGTTGAGAACCCAGTGACTGGACGGGCCTGCAGTCATGTCCACCTTCAGGCAGGAGGATGTGGAGGACCACTATGAGATGGGAGAAGAACTAGGCAGGTGAGAGTCTAATGGAGGGGCACAGCCAGTGGTATAGTACTTTGCAGACATTCACGTGAACTTATGTTCTCTTTACCTCTGATTAACACGTTAACATTACCTTTTATCCTTTTCATAAAGTGGAAGGAAGGTGATCTGGAAGGGCTCCACTGAAGGCTCTAGAAGTTTAAAAAAAAAGGATTTGAGTTTCTTGATCCATTCTCATCAAAGCCTGCTGTTTTGATTTTTTTTTGGTCAGAAAAGTTTAAATTCCATGATCCTAGAAAGTAGTTGATTTCCTGTAAGTCTGTGTACTTGGTTAGTCCCAAGGGCTCAACTCTCCCATGGAGCCTCAAACCTTATATGGTGAGTTTTGTTCTGGCATTTCTCTTAGTGCCGCCTATAGGCCAATGGGATGATGTCACCAGATAAAAATGTAAATAACTGAGTATTGTGTATGTGTTCTGCTGAAAAGTTTCTTCTGACCACAGGGGCCTCTTTGTTCCTTTAAATCATACCCTGCTTTTGGAATTCCCTCAAGTTGAGGCATGTAGGTTAGTGACATGTAGGATGAAGGTAATTTACTTCTTATAACAGTCTGTCAGATTTAAGTGGGACTTCAAGGTTTACAAAAACCTTCCTTACAATAACCTTGGAAAGTCGGTAGTGTTGCAATTTGCATTTTATATATGAGAAGACTAAAGCTTAGAAAAATAAAGTGACTTGCATAGTTACATTTTTTTTTTTTTAGAAATGGAATTTAAACCCAAATTTCATGACTGAGTTCCACATTCTTATTACATAGTGCCTGAACTTTTGAGTTTCTCACTTAACTGAGAAACTATTCAATGTATATTGAACTCCTATTGTGAATTCAGCCTTATGCTTTTTTGATTGAGGATATAGTAGAATTGTAACATGTGGTTCTGGTTCTGGAGCTTGATACTTGATATAGCTTACTGGCTGACTAAATGGGATTTGTTTTTACAGTATAGCTGGAAAAATAAAATTTAAATGAAGTAAGTTACAGAAATTAATAAGAATTTATGTGGAGCCAACTTTCAGGAAAATAAAGTTTGGAGAAGAGAAGGAAAATGATTTAGTGATTAGGATAGGCTTCTTAGAGGAGGTGGGATTTGATGGAGACCTTAAAGAATCGGTAGGTTTTAGAGAGGTAGAAGAATGGGTGGCCATTCAATGTGGGGGTTGAGGAGAGTCTGGGAGTTTGGAAGGATAGAAGTGTTCTCAATGTAGTGATGAGGAGGACATAACTGAGTGTGTAGTTGCTATGGTAGGGCAGTAAAGCTGGGGAGGATGTTTTTCAGGGAAAGTAGATGAGTGGATAGGTAGGTCAGGGTCTGATAAGGAATACTTTGCCCTCCTATCCTTGTATGACTTCTGATCTGTGTTTTTTGACTTGTAGAGTTTTATTACCCCCTTTCTTGGCTTGAAAGTCATCAAATTGCCATTCTTCCTACTTTCTGGACATATTGTCTCACAATCACCCATTAGGAGGTTAAAAGGAAAACATTCTGCTTTCATGTACATTACCCAAAAGAAATCTTGGGACAGTGTATGAATATGTGTATGAATTTTGAATATGAGGACATCTAGACTTAATTCTAGAGGTTCACTATTTTCAGAGCAATTACTCAAGTCCTTTTTCCATAGCTGAGTTGTATCACCATAGGACTATATTCTTAGTTCTGACAGCTGCTGCCCTTTTTCTTTCCTAGAATTGAGTAGCCTTCCGCACCTTATTGGAGAGTGTATGTTTGGAAGAATGCCAGCTCTCTGCAGGTGCCTTGAGTGCTTCATCTCAAGTTCTGGGAGGAACATTTATGGAATTTCAACACAAGCTTTCCAACACACTGGGGACATGGGAGGAATGAAGACGGGGGCTTTTACTTTTCTAAAAGCTTTTTGTTCTCTTTTTCTGTTCTTCTTTTCTCTTATCTTGCCTCTTCCCTGAACTCTGTACAGTGGCCAGTTTGCAATTGTTCGGAAATGCCGTCAGAAGAGCAATGGGATGGAGTATGCAGCCAAGTTTATCAAGAAGCGTCGATTGTCATCTAGTCGTCGGGGGGTAAGCCGAGAGGAGATAGAAAGAGAGGTGGACATTCTCCGGGAGATCCAGCACCCTAACATCATTACTCTCCACGACATCTTTGAGAACAAGACAGATGTAGTGCTCATCTTGGAGCTGGTTTCTGGAGGTGAGCTCTTTGATTTCTTGGCTGAAAAGGAGTCCCTAACTGAAGAGGAAGCAACCCAGTTCCTTAAGCAGATCCTAGATGGTGTCCATTATCTGCACTCCAAACGGATTGCCCATTTTGACTTAAAGGTGAGCTCTGTTTATGATCTTGTTTCTGGTCCTAAGAATTCTGACCAGTTATAGAAATAATGCTTTGCTTGATAGTCTTGTTTCTTCAACCCCTTCTTGATATACTTTTTTTGGAAAGGAATTAATTTGTTTTTTGGGCCTGGGTATTTAAACCCTATTTGTTGTTCCATTTTTCTACTTTTCTTTCATCTTGGACTTTGCGCCTCTTTTGTTTGTTAGTTTTTGTAGGAGTGTTCAAATTCATTTTCTCCTTTTCAGAGACAGCTGCTTGTCAGTGGTTGGTCTAAGTCTGGGAGGGTGAATGACATTCTAACATGAGCTTATATTTCTTTCTAGTTTAGAACATATTTGACAATAATTGTTGCACTAAATTTCTTCTTAAACTCTTTGAAGCCTGATTTGAAGAAGACTCCTTTTCTTACAGCCAGAGAACATCATGCTTCTGGATAAGAATGTGCCCAACCCTCGAATCAAGCTCATTGATTTTGGCATTGCCCACAAAATTGAGGCAGGGAATGAGTTCAAGAACATTTTTGGAACCCCCGAGTTTGTTGGTAAGTAGCCCTCTTATGTAGTGGAGGTGATAGGGCTCATAGTTCTGAAAAAGGGACTGGGTTGAACCATTTAAGTACTTCTAAATGATTAAGTTACTTTTTCTGGCAGAGGGAGAGACTAAGAGTGGTGGCTGTAACATCTTGTAAAACCCACAAATCCTTGGCTTTCCTCAACACAAATAGTTTATTTTATTGCCTTCTGAATTGCAGCCACCTATTTCCCTGTTTTTTCACATTATCCCCTCCTTTGGGCATATAGAAACTCAAGTGTTGAAGTTGAGTCTTGTTAGTCTAGCGCCCAAATTGATCTGATGTTGTATGTTAAGGAGTTTATACTAGAGTTGATCTTTTACAAAGTAGAACTGATCCAACTTCTCTTCCTATTTCTCCTAAAGCTCCTGAGATTGTGAACTATGAACCACTGGGTCTGGAGGCAGATATGTGGTAAGGGAGAGGAAGTGATATATTGGGCTTCCTTGATAACCTTCATTTCTCCAGCAGTTTGGCTTCAGGACTCAGTTTCCCAATGGAAATATATTTGGAATTATATTTTCCCTTTATATAAGGAGTTGAGGGCAACTTTTCTTTATTCAGTGTCTCTCATTCCTCTTGATTCACATCTTTTAAAGTCATGGGGGTGATCAGACCAATCCCTACCTCTAATAGCCTTAGCAGGCTCAAGGCCGAGGCAGGCAAACTGAAACTGACTTATTCCTATGACTTGAGACATTAAAACCTGGTGGTAAGGATGGGATTTGGGCTTGCCAGTGGCCTTTTATTCCTTATTCCCTCCTCCTTCCTTTCCCTAGCTAGTCTCTCTGATATATATATATATATATATATATATATATATATATATATATATATAAAATTTATTTATTTATTTTGCTTTTTGCTGAGGCAATTGAGGTTAAGTGACTTGCCCAGGGTCACACAGCTAGGGCATGTTAAGTGTCTGAGACCAGATTTGAACTCAGGTCCTCCTGACTTCAGGGCTGGTGCTCTATCCACTGCACCATCTAGCTGCCTCCTAGTCTCTCTGGTTTAAAGATGCCTCAGAATGCATCATGTTTCAGAGAAGGAACTTCATTCCACTATAAGGGAAACTCTTTTGGCCTTCCCTGTCTGTGCCTAGTGAATAGTGGGTGCTCCATAGCATTACCTGGCCTCCTGAGCTCCACTTTAGTCCTCAAGAGTGTGAAGATTTTTAGGCAAATTGACATATGGATGAATTTATAGTATTAGCAATCAAGAGGCATCATAGAGATAATATAGTCAAATTACCTAGTTCCCCCCCCCCCCCCCCCCAAGGAGGGAAAATTGAGGTCCATGAAGGGGAAGGTTTTTGGCAAGTGGTATAGGGGCATACTTGCCTATGTTTCCTGATTTCCAATTAAATTTCTGAAATCCTAGGAGTTCTAGAGAGTTTATAAGACTTATAAACCTTATATCTTTGTGTCTTCCAAAAGCCTCCTTTCTGTATTCTGCTCTGCTTTTAAACTTTTGTCTTGATATTGGCAAATCTAGAATGGGCTTGCCACTCTCGGTTTCCAGAGAGGCTCTGGGTACAGCTGTGCTGAAGAAAAAGCATAGGTTTTGCTCCATCCATAGACCTCCTTATCTCTTGCTAGTAACTCATTGGAATTATGTTCCATAGTGACCAGATTTCTTTCTTCTCTTTCTCTTTTTTCAGGAGCATTGGAGTGATCACATACATTCTGTGAGTATAACTTCCCTCACTTATAAAATGAGAGAAACTAAGTGGTTGTTAGTTATTGAGGAATTGAAGAGATAATTCTTGGACTATACCTTGTGCTTCCTAGAGTTGGCAGCACAGGATGATATTTGGGGAAAAGGTAGTGTTGAAACTCAGACCTGTTATCTATCCTGCCAGGTGAAAGAACAAGGACTTTGTCCTTCTTGCATTTTTGGTCCCTGTGACTTCTGGGCTTTGTTTATATGATACAGGCTTTGGGATACCTTTGACCTTGGGTTGGGGGAGCCCTCTTTGATGAGATGTTTGTATGTTTTCTCCAGTTTGAGTGGAGCATCACCATTTTTGGGTGAAACCAAGCAGGAGACTCTCACCAACATTTCAGCTGTGAACTATGACTTTGATGAAGAGTATTTTAGCAACACCAGTGAGCTGGCCAAGGACTTTATCCGTCGACTACTTGTCAAAGACCCCAAGTATGAGGTTCTGGGGCCTTGGGAGGGGGGAAGGACTATAAGTGAGTGGTATCTGTGGTGTAATGAGAAGACCTTTGTTTGAGTAGTAAGACAGGTTAGTTGGAATCCTAGCATTGCTGTTCACTGATATGTAACTTTGGCAAAGACATTTATCTTCTGTTTATCAGTTAAGTAAGACTTTGAATGAATATCCATTCTACTGCTAACCTACAAGTGCAGGGTCATAATAAATCTAAATTCTCCTTCCTTTTTTATTTAATTAAACATTTGTCAAATGAAATGATGTATAAAAACTTATAAATCTGAGAACTTAACTATGTATGAGGGATGATGGGATATTCAATTCTAAATGTATATATATAGAGAGGTATTATTCCTCTCCCCTAGCTTTACTTTCATCATTTTTGGGTGCTATTTTGTCCCTTGAACCATTTTATTCTTTATATAATGACATATAGCCATTAACATTTATTGGCCTAAAGGAATAATGGTTGTTATTTATTATTTTCAAGTCAATAAGAATTCTGGGTACAATTTAAAACAAACAACCAAAAAAAAACCCCCACACAACTTGATAATGGACATTAAAGTCAAATGTTTATCTCCAAAAGGGAATATAGCCATTCATCCAACTTTCTGTATTCCATTTTTTTTTAATATTAAAGCTTTTTATTTGCAAAACATATACATGGATAATTTTTCAATACTGACCCTTGCAAAGCATTCCGTTACAAATTTTTCTCCCCTAGTCCCCACCCCTCCCCTAGATGGCAGGAAGTCCACTACATGTTATTTATGTTAAAATACTTGACAAATCGAATATGTGTATACATATTTTTACAGTTATCTTGCTGTGCAAGAAAAGTCGGATCTACAAGAAAAAAAATCTGAGAAGGGAAACGTAATGCAAGCAAACATCAATAGAGAGCATGAAAATGTTATGTTGTGGTCCGCATTCATATCTCTCTCTCTAGGTGTATGTGGCTTTCTTCACTGAACAATTGGAACTAGTTTGAAACATTTCATTGTTGCAGAGAGCCATGTCCATCAGAATTGATCATCATATAGTCTTGTTGCCGTGTATAATGATCTCCTGGTTCTGCTCATTTCACTCAGTATCAGTTCATGAAAGTCTCTCCAGGCCTCTCTGAAATCATCCTGCTGGTCGTTTCTTATAGAACAATAATATTCCATAACATTGATATTCTGTATTCCATTTTGATATTTAAATTTGATACTGACAAAATTCCCTTTTTTTTCAACTGTTGACTTGAAATATTACTCTCTCCCTCCCACTCCACATCCCCTGGCCTATTGCTTCAGCTAACCTTTTTGTGACGCAGTTATTTGACTTATCATGTGGAGATAATACATATCATATTTACATAGCTTTGTTTGAGGTTGAAATCGGATTGTATTTGAAAAGTATTTTGAAAGCATAAAATACTATATAAATATAAGATATTGTTTTAATTCCAGGAAAAGGATGACCATTGAGCAGAGCCTGGAGCATTCGTGGATTAAGGTGAGTAGATTTTAGGCCACTCTGTCCTTGGGTTCATAGAGTACTGGGCTAGAACGTTTTCATAACTGGCTCAGTGGTCTCAGTTTGAACTGAGCATGACTTTTTGAGTCGTCCCACTGGAGCTTTGTTCATGGGATTAGAATGGTCTCTTCCCATTTCAGGATGTTTTGGGGACTTTTCACTCTGCAGGCTGTTGAAGGATAGTCATTGGGCAGGGTCAGTAGATAACAGACTAAATGTGTCCAGGAAGAATATTGTTTGTCTTGTAGCTTCTTGCAGAGTGACTTGGGGTAGTCCTGCAGTCCTGCTCCTTCCCTACATAGCCTGGTAGACTTGCTGGAAGTTTTTTTCCTGGATAGTTTTCCCCTACATTTAGCTCCTACTGAAAGAATTTCCCAGCATTCCCTTTCCCTGCCTGATCTTTTCATTAGTACAGCGCCTCCCCCAGGCCTCCCAGCCAACCACCTAGTTCTAAAGTCCTTACACCCCTCCCCCCTTTACCCTGCACAGGTGATTAAGAGGAGGAACGTGCGGAATGAGGACAGCGGCAAGAAGCCCGAGCGTCGGCGGCTGAAGACGACCCGCCTCAAGGAGTACACCATCAAGTCCCACTCAAGCATGCCCCCCAACAACACCTACATCAACTTTGAGCGCTTTTCCAAGGTGTTGGAGGAGGTGGCGGCGGCTGAGGAGGGCCTGCGGGAGCTGGAGCGGAGCAAGAAGCTCTTCCGTGAGGACATCGAGGTCCTGACTTCCATCTATGAGGAGAAGGAGGCCTGGTACAAGGAGGAGAACGAGAGCATTGGCCAGGACCTGAGGCTGCTCCGGCAGGAGCTGCACAAGACTGAGGCCCTGAAGCGGCAGGCCCAGGAAGAAGCGAAGGGAGCCCTACTGGGGGCGAACGGCCTGAAGCGCCGCTTCAGCCGCCTGGAGAACCGCTTTGAGGCCTTGGCGAAGCAGGTGGCGTCAGAGATGAGGTTTGTTCAGGACCTGGTCCTTGCCATGGAGCAAGAGAAACTGCAGGACGGGGACTGCAGTGTGCGTTAGTGCTTCTCTGGGCTGGAGCAGAGTAGTGCCACGAGGGGCGCGTCAGACTTCATGTGCGACAGCCCTTTGAAGCGGAGGGAGACTGGTTGAAAACTTGGATGAAGAGAGAGGATCTGGGATTGGCGGCTCTCCCGAATCCCTACCTCTCTAAGGATCTTCTAGCAAAGAGCCACAGTACTGACATTCCTTTTATTTACTTTCCCTGAGAGGTTCTGATTTATTTCTGAATCAGGGACAGGAGGCTGGGATTGACTAAAATGGAATGTCAGAACGAAATAAGAATTTCTGTATTGAGCAATACCAATTTTTGCAATGTTGCTGCTTACCCTGACTTAATCATAGTTTGGACTGAATGAATTTGGAAAATATCAACTTTCTTTATTCTGATTTGGAACTGAAGAAGTTTCCCATAATTCATACAACTGAGGGATACTCTAGACACCACTGACCCTTTGCCTGCTAAAACAGAAAAAGTACAAATGTTACTTATGCCACTGGACAGATTGCTGATTGTCTTCTGGAGGAGTCTCGCTCTGGTGAGCTCTGTTTCTAGCCCCTGAATTAACAGTGTTTGTTATATGCACTTAAAGAACTTCTGAACAGGGCCCTCATATCTTGAACTGCCCTTATTTGAAAAGATAACACTGTTAGTTGAGACTTGCAGAAACACAGATTACGTATATCTGTAGGTCCTAATAAAAACATGAAACTACATGAGAATAAAATAGGATATTCTTCCAAAGTTAAATATAATTGGAATATATATGTATTTTTAAAAAATTTAACAAATGTTCTTCTAGTCTTTTCTGTGTAAATGTATTGAGAGAAAATCTTTCTCCTGTGTAACATGTGTAAAGTAACATTAAATACAGACCATTCAAACTTTGTCCCACATTAGAATGGTAGCTCAAGCCCAGTGGCTGTCCTGGCATCCTCCTTACTCCCAATGCCTCATGGCCATTGCCCCACTAGCCAAGGCCATTTGTTATCCTCTCTGTGGGTGAAAAGATAGGTCAGTAGTCTTGTCTATATACCTAAAGAGCTTTTTTGGGTTTGTGGCCATGGTTGCAGCAAAACCCAGTGCCATCTGTGACAGTGTTTCAGACTCTTATCACCCAGAATGTTTAGAGATGAGCTGGGCTAGTTGCTTATTTTCATTTTTCAGGCCCTGATTGCCACTTTTACTGCTTTTCTCTCTTGCTGCTGGCAGGTCTACTGCACAGTGTGTCCCAAAAGTCTTAGTTTTAATCTGCGCTTAACACTTTGGGCTAAGGCTTTTGGGACACTCTGTATTAATTGTTTTTTGCTGAGGCAATTGAGGTTAAGTGACTTGCCCAGGGTTACACAGCTAGGAAGTGTTAAATGTTTGAGACCAGATTTGAATTCAGGTCCTCCTGACTTCAGGGCTGGTGTTCTCTATCCACTGTATCACCTAGCTGTCCCCAACCCTGTATTTTTTGAAGCCAGATTTCTAGAAATCCTTCAGGCCATTTTTAGTTGCACCCAGGTAAGCTCCTTGAAGGTAAGGACAGTGTTTTATTTTTTAGGATTGGTTTTCTCCATCTGTAATTATACTTGTACTACTTACCTCAGAATTGTTGGGGGAAAGTGCTTTGCAAACCTTAGGGTGCCATAGCAGTATGATTTGTTATTATCTTGCTTTTCTCCGCAGCACCTAGTTCTTAGTACCTTATACTTGATTGTTGACTCTTTTTTTGAGTGTTGAGTCAAGCTTTTTTAGTTTGGAAATTTTCCACTTTCTTGAGCTCCTTGGATGGAACTGTAGAATTCAACAAATTGGACGCAACTCCCAATTTAAGTACTATTTGTAGAGCCCGCAGCTAAGTGCTGAGAGAGAAAAAAAAATTTGTGTAGTTCGTGCCCTTATGGAACTTTCAGTCCTGTGGGTCATATTAAAAAAGGATTAAAATCAGGAATTATTTAATCCATTGGGATCAAACTTAAATAGAAATGGGGTCAATAAGCCATAAATGAGGATCTTTTAGGGATGTATATTGACTTAGAAAACAACATATAAACATTATTTACATTCTATTGTATTTTAATTTATTTTGTTAAATATTTCCCAATGACTTTTTTTTTTTTTTTTTTTTGCTTTTTTGCTCAGGCAATTGGGGTTAAATGACTTTCCCAAAGTCACCCAGCTAGGACTTCTTAAGTGTCTGAGGCCAGATTTGAACTCAGGTCTTCCTGACTTCAGGGCTGGTGCTCTATCCACTGCACTATCTAGCTTCCCCCTCCCAATGACATTTTAATGTGGTTCAGGCCTGAGTGTTGTGGCCTGGGCTTGTGTATGACATCTCTGATCTGTCCTCATTTTATAGATTCAAAAACAGGTCCAGAAAAATTTTAAGTCCATAGGGGAAGGAAAAGGATGTTTTAAAAAGCATGAGCTGTTTGTGGAATCCTGGATGTAGAGCTAGAAGTATGTAGAACTTCAGGGGTCATTTAGTCCAACCGTTTCATTTTTTCACATGAAACAGGCCCAAATAATGTAGAGAGTCCTTCAGGGTAACTTACTGAACCTATGACACCCCAGGTCAGTCAGAGCACTAGGCAATCTTTATGGATCATGTCAAATATTTGTTGAATCAACAGGAGCAGGTCACCTAATGCAGGTTTCTCTTGATTCAACATCAAGAACTTCTTGTGAAGAGAATTCAGTTTTCCTATGGGTTTTCATTATAGAACTGGAGATATATTCTTATAATAAACTGAATCAAATACTTTTTCATGAGTAATGAATTAGTGGTCAGATTTATGGCATCATGATGTTTTCTAATTCTAGCATCTCTTATTTCACTTCTTTCTTCCTATGAGCCTTTTTCTCAAATGATAATTTTTTTAGTGCCTGGGGATTCCAATTCTGATCTTAGTTTTTGTAACTTAGTTCTGTTCTTTTGGGTTGGGTAATTTAGGTTATATAATTAATAGATCATAATACCACATTTGGCCACCAGATGCTGTCTTCTAACAATTTATGCATACTGGCCTGAAAAAACCTGTGAGTTTGAGGTTGTAGGTTTTGTCAGATGAATTAGTGCCCAACTTAACCTAATTCTCTAAGTTTGGATATCTGTTAAAACAAATTGGCCAGAAGTAAGATGCCTGTAAAGTCTTCTCTTAGCCTAGGTAATTGTTAGGCACACTTGTAGGATACTGGGATTGGGAATAGGCTTTTCCCAATTGTAGAAATGATCTCCCTGGGAGTTTCTTCTTAATTCTTACCTCTCCTAGTGAAATTACCCTCTCTTTTCATTTAGAGCTTTTTGAAGTTCTGAGGTATGGAAGGTCTGTTCAGTGGAGAAAGATGAATAAGCACTTCCCTTTACCCTCCCTGGGTCCCTTGAATAGTCATGGTGGTTGAAGGAATTGGGGCATAGGCAAATCTGAGATTTGGCTTCTTCCTGGATAAACTATTGAAGGACAAAGGAAGGCTAGATCAGAAACATGAAATAGCTTCTGTTCCAGGAGTGAATTGGAGCCATCTCAAGCAGTCACTATCACCCCAAAGATTGATGCTCAAGGTCTGAGAGATATACAAATTACAACTGTTAGAGTTTATAGTTTGATAGTATGAAGTGTCAGAAACACTCTCTTCCCTGGTATTAAATTTATTGGGGTTTGTTTTTTTGGTGAGGCAAATTGAGGTTAAATGACTCCCAGAGTCACACAATGAGTAAGGGTTAAATGTCTGAGGCCACATTTGAACATAGATCCTCCTGACTCCAGGTCAGGTACTCTTATCTATTGTGCCATCTAATTGCCCCTGTAAGCTTTTTCTTAAAATCAATCAAGCTGCTGGGTGAAGGATTTGATGGAGTTTTACTTCAGGATGATCCAACATCTGCCAGGCTCTAAGTAGGTATTATGCCTGGGACCACAGGCCAGTCACTGAATGTCACTGAATGTCAAAAAAACCAGTTTCTGTTTAGCTGTTTATAGAGGGATGGTTAGAGAGGCCCAAGAATCACAATAGTGATGGTGAAGGTACCTCCTATCAGTCATTTAAACTATTAAGGGATTAGTATGTGTAAGGCATTCTGCTAGGTGCTAGACAAAAATGAATTCATTCTTGCCCTCAAGGAGCTTATATTCTACTTAGAGGAGACAAGTGGGCTCATGGTGTCTAAAGCTTCCTGGAGAGCAGGAGAGCAGGGGATCTGGTTCTGGGGGAGGGGGCTCCACAATCATCCTCCCCTACCTTGGCATATGGCCCTTTTGGGATTAAAACTTGATGTCTCCTACCTTCTTCCTATGCTGTGTTACTCCCACAAATATATATAACCTGGGACAGTATAGTGTGCCCTGGCCTATAGCCATTGTATATGCATGTTCCTGAGTTCCTATAATGCACATGCATATAAAATGATATATCACAAAGTGAAAGGAAATAAAACTTTTATATTTCTTGGACTGTGGTCTATATTCTGCTTCATTCTCTGGGGTGTAGGGAAAAAGCCCAGTTTTAAGGCCTAGGCAGGTTTAATTGTTTTAAAAATTATGTGTATTTTTTAATATTTATTTTTTTAAAAAAATTTTGAGTTCCAAATTCTCTCTTCTCTAGCTCTTTCCCCTCCCATTGAGAAGGGAAGCAATATAATACATATACATGTGAAGTCGTATAAAAACATTTCCATATTAGCTGTGTTGTAAAAAAAAAATAAAGTGAAAAAAATATGATTCACTCTACATTCTCAATTTGTTAATTCTCTCTCTGGAGGTGGGGTAGCATTTTTCATCAGGAGTCCTTTGGAATTGTGTGTTTATCAAAGTAGATAAGTCTTTCACAGTTGATTATTATTAAATATTACTGTTACTGTATACAATAGTCTGGTTCAGCAGAACTTTGCATCTATTCATATAAGTCTTCCCAGGTTTTTCTGAAACCATCCTCTTCATTGGAATTATTATTTTTAACAGTACAATGGTATTCCACCCAATCATATATCACAATCTCTTCAATTTTCAATTCTTTGACATCACAAAAAGTGTTGCTGTCAATATTTTTTGTAAAAATAGTTCCTTTTCTTTTGATTTTTTGGAATACAGACTTAGAGGTGGTATTTCAGAGTCAAAGGGTAGGCAGTTTTATAGCCTTTGGGACATAATTCCAAATTGCTCTCCAGAAAGGATGGATCAGTTCACAGTTGCACCAACAGTACATTAGTGTAACTTTCCCTTCACCATTCTAGGAAGGCTTTATTTAAACAAACAAACAAAAATCAAATTCTTAATTAGCCAGGGAATAATTAGCCTTCTTATTTCAAATTTTCTAAATACAAAATAACTTTTCAACATTTTGAAAAGTATAACCATTATAAATGAGGAAACCTGCTAAGAGAAATTGAATGGCTTCCTGAGGGTCACAGAGATACTTAGTGCTAGAGCTGATATTTGAATCCTAAGTCGTCTGGTTCCAATGTAGTTTTAAGCCTTAAAATATTATATGAATGTCAGCTACTATTACTCCTAATACTGACAGGATTAGAAGAGCACCTTAGAATATGGACTGGAAGGTATAGAACTGGAAGATACTTTAAGTCATTTAGACCCTTTCCCTCTCCTCCCCCTTTATTTTATTTTATTTTTTAACAGAGGAAGTTTCAGGCCTAGAGAAGGAAAGTTTGTTCAAAGTAGAATCTAGTCTTCTGGTTTTTTTAGTCCAGTGCCCTTTCCAAGATTTGTTTTCTATACAAAATAGCCATATTTTTTTTGCCATCCAAATTATATAATTATATTATAATTACTTGTTAGAATCACTTTACCTACCATTTTATCAGTGAATAACATGGGCATGGTGGCTGCCCTTTACAGCTCACATTCTACTTGGGAAGACGACAGAAATACATGAAGAGTACTTACTATACAGGGTGGTTTATGAAGAGGGCCAAAGAGTAGTAGAGATTCATTTTCTATGAGAAATCCCAGAAGAGAGAGGAAAGATTACTGGGCTGGGGTGGGCATTGGCTGACCTTATAGCTTTTAGATTTGGTCCTGGTGTGTGAGCAAAGGCACAGTCCTAGAGGGAATCATAGATTTAGATCTGGAAGGGACAAATGTCCTTATTCTATGGATGAAGAAAAAGACCCTGTGAGATTGTTGCTTGCCCAAAGTCACAAAAGTATTAAGTGTTTTATATATAGTGACGTTCAGGAAACTGAGGAAATCAGGATGGCTGAACTGAGGAGTTGTTAATGATGATACTGGAGGGATGACTTTGGGTGAGTCCACAGAAGCCCTACCTTTTCAGTTTGACTCACCTTGACTTAAGTCTCGAAACTATAGGATTTGCTGGTGGGATATCCCTCTTTTTCTTCCTTCCTTCCTTCCTTCCTTTCTCTCCCTTCCTTCCTTCCTTCCTTCCTTCCTTCCTTCCTTCCTTCCTTCCTCTCTCTTCCTTCCTTCCTTCCTTCCTTCCTTTCTCTCTCTTTCTTCCTTCCTTCCTTCTTTCCTCCCTCCCTCCTTCCTTCCCCCTCTCTCTCTCTCTCTCTCTCTCTCTCTCTCTCTCTCTCTCTCTCCTCCTCCTCCTCCTCCTCCTCCTCCTCTTCCTTTCTGTTCTTCCTTCCTTCAATTGTCCATCAGAGTGGCATCCATAGAAAGGAGAGGTCTAAGTGGTATCCTGATTCCAAATCTCTTCTTTGGGACCAATTCAAGGCTTTTTTTTTTTTTTTAGTTCTTCTTTCCCTTCTTCCTTTCCTTCCTTCCTTCCTTCTTCCTTTCTTTCTTCCTTCCTTCCTTCCTTCTTTCCTTCCTTCTTTCCTCCTTTCCTTCCTTCCTTCCTCCTTTCCTTCCTTCCTTCCTCCTTTCCTTCCTTCCTTCCTCCTGTCTTTCCTTCCTTCTTCCTTCCTTCCTTCCTTCCTTTCCTTTCTCTTTTTAATTAAAGCCTTTTATTTTCAAAAAATATATATGGATAATTTTCAACATTCCCCCTTGCAAAACCTCCCTTTCTCCCACTCCCTCCCCCAGTTGGCACATGATCCAATATATGTTAAAAATGTAAAATTCCTCTATACATATTTCCACAAATACCATGCTACACAAGAAAAATCAGATCAAAGGAAAAAAAAATGAGAAAGAAAGCAAAATGCAAGCAAACAACAACAAAAAGAGTGAAAATCCTATGTTGTGGTCTACATTCAGTTCCCACTGTCCTCTCTCTCTGGGTGCAGATGGCTTTCTTCATCACAAGACCATTGCAACTCTCAGGTCCCTTTTCAATCTGTTCCATCTGTGGAGGTTGAGTACAGAACACAACCACCAAGTGGCAGAATTGAGTTGCATGCATTTCGTACTTAGAGAGTTTGTAGACTTGGATGTGGGTATCTCTTTAGTATCTGGGAGGTCCTTTAAAGATCATCTAGTCTAATGCTTCCATTTTATATAGAGAAGGAAAGAAGCCCCAGAGTGTTTGGAGGCTCAGCCATGAGAGCATTTTGGAAAGCACAAAGCTCTCTATATATGAGAATGGGTAAATATTCCAACCTCAAAGTCTGATGGAGTGCGTTGTTTTCCTTGATTAGGATCATGACATCATGCAGGTAATGCCCTGACATGCAAGTGAGTTGCATTTAAGTGAGAGAGGACTTGCAAAGTCACCAACCTCATTTTCTCCTTCACAGCCATCTGGGTCAGTGGCAAGATGTAGATCAATATTCCTGGAGATAGCCACGGATTCAGTGGGAGATCTTGGCCCTTTAAAGTTGTTTCCTGGATCTGTTTGACTAAGGTAATGCTCATTCAGTGATTAGGGGTAGGTAAAAAAATGAGACAAAGAATGGTCTTGTTTACCTAGTACACACACACACACACACACACACACACACACACACTTGCTATTTACATTTTTTAGGGGAAGATGGAAGAAGGGTGGTTTAACCATATGTCTTCTTCCCCTTTTATACCTAGCTAGGGAGTGTCCCAGGATGAAATATGGAAGAGGGTAGGAACATCTCCATTTCTGAATTGTCAGATCACATTTTCAGAGCTGGATCTCAGAGACTATATAGTTCAAACCCTGTCCCTCCTTTTTTCCTGGTTATACATGTACATTAATTTTTTTATGCACATTTCTTGGGAATCAGAACAAAAGGGAAAAACCATGAAAGAAAAAAAAATAAGAAAAAGGAAAAAAAGTGAACATAGCCTGTGTTGATTTATATTCAGTCTCCATAGTTTTCTCTCTGGAGGCAGATGGCATTTTCTATCCAAAGGCTCAGCCCTCCCTCTTTTTACCATAAGGAACTAAAACTCAGAAAATGATTTGAGATTCAGTCTTAGGTTTTATGATTCCATCTTCCCACTGCATGACATTGCCTCTCTGGAACTTACTCTGAGACCCATGGTGAGAGGGGTCAGCCCAAGCCCTGGCTGTTCTAACAGGGGATTGAGGAGGTAATCCCTGATCTAATCCAGACCATTCACCTGGAGGGGCAGCCCCACTGAGATCTCCATCTCCTTGGTGATGGACCAGGCTGCTGCAGTAGGACTGAGGTGTTACTATGCTGAAGATATAGCCTTGTCTAGCCAGCTAGAAGGGGACGACCACCCCCCTAGTATCTCTTTGACAAGCCCCAAATTGCTGCTCTAATATTATGGTAGATCCTTGGAAATCGTATGATTTCTCCTTTTTACAGAGCCAGATATAACTTCCCACCTCTTTGCAGTTTGCCTTCCTTGAGCATACCTTAGCTGGTAGTGGGAGGACTTGGCTAGCATTATAAAAAGAGATAATTCTGGATAGGGATTATTCCTGTATTGTAAGCCCACTGAATATTGATGTTTCTTTTCCTCAATTTCCATGCAAATCCAACAAGACCCTATTGCAGACAATGTTGTATATTTGGGCAGTGGGAGGAAGATCTGACCTTTCATTGAGCTCCTGTTTGGTTACTTTTCAATCTTTTTTCATAAAATTTGTGTTAGCTCTTTTCTCAGATTATCAGTCAATCAGGGAGTGGAAAGAACTGGGAGACCTGTATTGTGCCACAAATTCACTCTGTATTTTAAGTAATCTCAGTGGTTTCCACTTCCACTTCCTCTGTAAAATTGTGGGGCTTGGATTAAGGTCCTTTTTCGGTTGTGAGATCCTGGGACTCCAAGCCTTTATAGAGAGGGCTACTTAGAAGTCCAAGTACCCCCTGGTGGGGCAGAGGGCAGGGAAGCAGTTTCCCCTGACATGGAGTGCTGGGAGAGGCCCGTGGTAAGCTGACAGCTGCTTCAGTTTTGTCCAGATTTGGGCAGGAAGGTTTGGGTCACCAGGTGGTACTATTAATAACTCTGGGTAAGCCTGTCCCCAGACTGGCTGGCAGCTTCCATAAAGCCTGAGCCGAGGACCCAGAAAGTCTTCTCCAGCCCCTGAGACCTTTAAATCCCATGTTGTGAGACAAAAAAGAAAAGTAAGTACCCTTCCCCTGCCCCCCCCTCCCTCAAGGTGTAAAAAAAAGTTGGAAGAAGAAAAGTGGAGAAACAAGATACACCATTAAAAGGCCCTTGGACACACAGATCCTTAATGGCATTAAAATGTCCTGGGACAGTTCAGTGCAAGGCAGTGAGCCCCTGTGACCTCTCACCAACACCACTTAATATAAGGGGGTGAGAAAGGAAAAAGAGGGGAGGAAATCAAAAGAGGGGGATCAGGCCTTTCTTTCTCTGTCTTGACAGTCTGGAGCTGCTCAGATGATCTTGTGCATGTCTGTTTATGTGGGGACCCTTTTGCTGTTCCCCTGGTGGGAAGCAGGGAAGATCAGGAGCATTGGTTTTCATGGTAGTGAATGGTGGGGGCTGAGGAAGTCAGGAATATGGTCCTGTCCCAGGTTCCTTGCTCCCAGAACTTGTCAGCCCTTCTTAGCGCACCATTTCCAATTGGTCCCATCATGGAAGCTATTGTCAGTTGCTCCCTTTTTTGGGGGGAGGCGGGGTTCAGCTATGTTATTTTGAGGAAGTGGAAATTAAAGTGAAATTCTGTAGTAGGTATAAGGGCAGAACCAGGCAGTGCAGTTACTGGTGGGTGACTCCAAGTTTGATGGCCCTAGGAGCTTGAGAAATTCCCCCATCTTCTTCTGTCTACTTACGGGAGAATCATCCTTCTTTGTCATGAAGCTAGGTCTGTTTAGTTAGATTTGAGATGATCTACTTTGAGTTTCTGGGGATCATGGGAATCATGATATAATGGAAAAAAAGCCTCATATTTGGAATAAGTGGACCTGGATTTGCAGCAAAACTTTGTCCCTTTGTCTCTCTGGGTCTCAATTTCTTCATCTCTAAAATTGGAGATTGATCAATGTTAAGGTCCCCTCCACCTCCAAATGCTGAGAGATCTTGGGTAGTGTGGGAGCAATAAGAGTTGTTTGAAAACTCTTTGGAGCATGGGGGGGGGGATAAATCAAAAATACCTTTGTCCCATGAATAGGAAGGTAGATCCCTTAGGGAGGATGTGAGCTAAGTGGACACCTTGCTTTTCTCCTGGTGAACAGGTTCATTAATTTTCACATGCTTACTTGCTATACTCACACCCTGCCTCTTTCCAGTTAAGAACTGTTTGGTAATTGGGCTCCCTTTCTAGCTGGGGGAAGGGAGAAGGAAGCCCCCGGATGGGGTTTGAGGGGCTTGGATGTCTCCTTCCTCAGAGGAAACGCTGATGATAGGAAAATGGATTGAGTGGAGTTTGATTTGTATAGCAGATGGTCTGCAGAGGATGTGTTTGGAAATGAGAAGATGGAGAGGGGAGGGTAAGATGAACATATGTATGTTTATATGGGTCTATATGGGAAAACTTTTCCTCTCTCTCCCTAACTAGTAACTTTTCCCTCTCTCTCCCTACCAAGTAACTTTCCCAAGAGTTGGATTAGACCTAGAATAAGAAGACAAGATCATATTTTGAGTGGGATTCATGGAAAAAGGCATGAAGGATCTCTCTTGGTTTATTAAATTTTTTTTATATTTATATAGTATCCCAAAGCACTTTCCCATTTATTCTTCCATTTAGTGTTCAAACCACTTCTGTGCAATTGTCGGGTGTGTGCTGAGGGGAGGTATTATTATTCCCATTTCAGAAATGAAAAAAAAAAACTAGGCTAATGAGGGAAAGTGACTTTACTCAAAGACAGATGGGGAGTTAGTGATAAAAGTCAGAATTGGGGCTTGGGTCTCTTGGATCTTCAGACTTTGAGACCAACACTGATGGACCTCATGTCTTTTCCTAGGCTTTGTTCCACTTGGACCAGTTTAGAAGTCAAAGGTGATAGGTGTCTCAGGATTGATTCTCTTTAAAAGGAGAAGGGAATGATGGGGTCAGGATGATAAAAATCAGAGCCTCTCTTCCCCAAAACTGTGTGTGTGTGGGAATCCCACTAACTATTTAATATACCAGAACTTTGGGCCCAGTTCTGTACAAGGGAGTGAAACAGGGCCACTCGGGACTGAAGAGCCCTGGCAAAGAGACAGTTAAGTGTTCTTCAGTCCCAGAATCTAGCCTCTTTGCCAAGTATCTGTAGTTGGTGTTGACTTGGCATGGGAAGGTGTCAGTCATAGGATGTCACATTTTGAGGGACAAACCACATGCCTCTTGGGGAGGAGGTCATGAGACATCCAGAAATCTCCTCTGAGTTCACCTTTCCATTCTCTGCCCTGTCCATCTTTTCCTTTTTGCAATCAGTTACTCAGCCAATAAACCACTCACAGGTCCTGAGCCCCTCCTGTGTGCCGGGCACTCAGATAATATGAGGAAGACCTGTGGGGTGATAATAAAATGAAATTTCATTTGAATTTTCAAATGAAAAAAGGGAGAATGGAGTTACATCTTCCTCATTCTCCTTCTGACCTTTTTTTTTTTTTTTTTTTTTTTTTTTTTTTTTTTTTTACCTATCATGGTGCTCTGCTCATAGTAGAGACTTAGCAAATGTTATCTGAATGAATGAAAGAATGAGGAAATGACCCACTCTCTAAGAAATGGAAAACTTCAGAGTGAGAAATAATCGTGGGCCAAAGGAGTCAGGGGAAGAAGAAGCAGGATTTAGTATTACAAGCTTTTAAAAGTGGATTCTAGATCACAGTTAAAAGAATGCCAAAGGATTGTAGAGAAAGTCTGGTATAAACCTCCCCTCCTTTTTTTGAGGTACTCAGGGTTAAACCACTTGCCCAGGGTCACATAACTAGTAAGTGTCTGAGGCTGGATTTGAACTCAGGTTAGGATTGATACTCTATCCTACTTGCCCCCCAGTCCTTTTATTTTACAAAGAGGGAAATTGAGACCAAGGTCACAGAGGTAGTCAGTAGCAGAACTAAGATTCGAACTAAGTCTGGTTTCAAACTGGTGCTTAAAATTCTTTTTAATCAATATTTTTTGCTTTTATAGCACTTCTGTTTCTCTCAGTATTCCCCTCCTCCCTTCTCTCCAAGCACCTTCTGGTGCTCTTTGGATGCTATTGCCAAAGGGCTTAAAGAATATGGGGAGAAAGCTGAATTGCAGAGATATAAATTGGAATAGGAAAAGATTTTGACACGCAGAAGTGATAGCCTGGCACTAATAAAATGAAATCCAATAGGGTTAAGTACAAAGTCTTATACTTGGCTTTAAAAAAGCCCCACTAGCTAGATTGTGCAGTAGATAATAGCACTGGCTCTGGGTACAACAATAGCATCTATTTCAAGGATCAAACAAGATAAAAAGTGCTCGGCACAGGGTTAGTAGGTGCTTAGGAAATGCTTCTTCTCTCATCCATTCACAGAGTGTAAATGGGAAACAATTTTAGGGGCCAGGCACAGGGCCAGAGCCAGAAGGAGGCAGGACACCTGCAAAAGCCTCTCCCAGAGGGAAGGGTGACCAGACAGGGCAGATTTGAGCTGGGCAGGTGAAAGGTGGTACAAGGAGCTGGGCAGCAGGAACACGGTGAGATGGCTTGGGCGGATGGTTATATGATTGGATAGAATCCCAGGGCTGGAGCATGGTCTGGAGTTTAGGGTCAGTTAATAGAGACTTAATTGAATGAGTTTGCACACAGTCATCAAACAACTGAGTGAATTAACTTCCCTAGGGATGGAGGCTTGACTTCAGAAGTTGTGGGCGTAGGAGACCCAGGGCTCAGGTCTGGGCAGAGAGAAGCAGATGTCCAGAGGAGCTGACTAGGCTGGTAGAGGGCCTTGAGACCATGCCATTCTAAGGGCTTTTTGGAGCAACTGGGAATATTTGACTTGGTGATAGAGAAGATGTATGGGTTCGGGTGGTGAGGAAGATAGGATTACATTCCCCAAGTATTTGAAGGGATTGACCTTGTTCTACTTGGCTTTGGGAGGAAGAATTAGGAGCAATGGGCAGAGATTTCTGCTCTCTGTAAGGAGAAACTTCTTAACAGGTGGACCTACCTACAGTGTCTGAAGGGGGTGATACCCCTGTCCCTGGAGTGGATGAACACTTGTTGGTTGTGTCATAGGAGAGATGTGTGTGGGCTGGACTAGAGCTTTTCTGAGGTTCCTTCAGGATCAGAGATGGAAGGCACCTTGGAATATGTGGGTTTCCACTTCCTTTTTACAGGCCCCCAAAAGAGAGGTAACTGACCCAAATTCAGACAGGTAATAAGTGGTAGAATATCGATTGTGTCTCAGGTCCTTTAATTCCAAATTCAGTGATCTTAACAATTTATCAGGCTTCCTCTTGTCCAAGATTTACAATCCCTACTTCCCTTAAAAATGAAAAGACTGGAGAAGCATTAAGTATATTGAATTCAACAGTCAGTAATAAATCTCACGAAGAGGGATTTCATTCATTGATTCATTCCATTCATGCTTGTATGTGGCTTCAGGATTCTGTAAGTGAGGTGCACATATAGCTGATGATGAATTGGTGTGGGGTTAGTTAGTCTGCCTCAGAACAGAAAATTAGCTCGCTCATGAATGTGGGTGATAACAAAGCTTTTAGGGCATTGCCATTTTTCACTCATCAACTGAATCATAGGGAAGGTGATCAGAGACAGATGGGCAGAGCTTGCAAGAAGAAGCTTGTGTAGAGCTTAAGAGGGATAATGGGCAGGGGATGAGATCACTGGGGCCTTCAGATTATTCCAGGAAATGATCTTGCTACAATGACATTCCCTCTTTATCATCAGGCACTATGACTTGGTGCAAATGGCATTGGATTCAGTCAGAAGACCTGTCTTCACGTGCTCCAGCTCTAAGTCTAAGTTTGTTCATCTGTAAAGTGGGGACAATAATATTGGAACTAACTACTTCACAGGGTCATTAGAGGATTAAGTGAACTGGACTGAGGAGAGTTCTGGGTTTATGGGTTTGTCATTCTGGCTTCTCTTACTAGTATCTGACTTCAGACCATTTTTTTTAACCTCTCTGAGACTCTCTTTTCTTAGCTATAAACTGGAAATTTCTTGTCTCTCCAGACCTCCCTGGGTCTGTATTAAAAATGTTATAAATTTTTAATTGCTAGAGGAATGCAAATTATTAAAACAACTGTTTTTTAGTATCACATCCCATCAACCCAGGAGGGACAGGATTGAATCCCCTTTATTTGATAATAAAACCAGGGATCAGGGAGGGAACATGATTTCTCCAAAGTCACTTGGACACAATGGTTGATCTCAGGCCATAACTGAGTATCCTCTAATTTCATTCATTTAAGAAAAATTTATTAAGTATCTTTTATGTGCAGAACATCTTGTGATGAGGTCCTTGTACCAGTTAGCATGCCTTAAACTTGGGGTCTTTGAGCTTATTCCTTTTGGGTGTGTGTGTGTGTGTGTGTGTGTGTGTGTGTGTGTGTGTAGTGAGGGATGGGAAGGGGGTCCTAACTTTATCCTATTGGCTTTTGAGAATTATTGGCCTTGGCCCTATCTGTTTTCCCCGGGCCTTCTTGTGTCTGTTCTGTTCTATTTCTGGGTCTAGTGCCCTTTACATTTCTTCGTGCCCCGGGGAAAAGGACAGTCCTTGGAAAAGGCAGTGTCAGGAGAGGGGAGGTGGGCCTTCTTGGCCACATTTGACTACTCAGATGACTTCTCCCCAGCTGGCCAGAGAAATTGCCTTGTGCTAGGGTGGGGGGCACAGCTGTTAGGGGCAGGAACTTCCCAGAATATGTTACTGGAGAGTGGAGTTAGGGACAAGGAGAAAGTGCAATTTAACTCTTCCCCTTTCCCCTACAGTTCCAGAAAATTTGAATCTGAGTCCCTTAGGCTTGGAATCATTTGGGACCACCATTCAATATTTTTAGTCTGAGCTCCTATGAATTCCTTTCATATAATCTAATCTCTGTCCAAATGGCTCTTTCCCACATCTATATCTTTAAAAGCTCAGCCTAGAATGCCTCCCCCTCTGCCTCTGCCCACCCCTCGACATCTTTCTCTTTATTTACTCACTCATTCATTTATTTTTAATATTCATTTGGCAATTTTTAGGTTCCAAGGTCTCTCTCTTCCTCCCTCAAGCTACTTTCCCCACCCATTGAGAAGGCAAGAATTATGATATCAATTATATATGTATAATCATTTCCATATTATACATATTGCACAAAAAGCAAGAAAAATAGAGCAAGTGGAAAAAATATACTTCAATCTGAACTCAGAGTTTATCAGTTTTCTCTCTGGAGATAGTTATCTTGGATTATCATATTGATCATAGCAGTTAAGCAGCTGATCATAGTACAGTATTGCTGTTACTGTGTACAATGATCTGGTTCTGCTTACCTCACTTTGCATCAGTTCATATAAGTTTTCCCAGGTTTTTCCACCACTACTCTTGTCATTTAGTATAACACAATAGTATTCCATCACAATCATATCCCACAGCTTGTTTAGCCATTTCCCAATTCATGGGCTTCTCCTCAATTTCCATATTTTTTTTTGCCACCACAAAAAGCTATTATAAATATTTTTGTATATATATTGATATAGGTATAGTTTTTTTTTTAAAGTTTTTGGGTCAAAGGGTATATACAATTTTATAATCCTTTGAGCAGAGTTCCAAATTGTTCTCCTGAATGTTTGGATTAGTTCTTGTTATGGGAGTCACCTGCTAGTGGCTGTTGGGGATCTAATTCTGTCCAGCAGAATAGATCCCTTCATGTGAGAGGATGATACAGGGAGACTAAAAGGCAGTTGCAATCTCTGACCTCTCTCCTCTTCCCTCTAGCCTCTGATTTATTTAATTCCCAATTCACAAGCAACATCTGAGTCAGTAAAGGCTAATTTGCAATTCCTTCAAGTCTGTTGTGATTCACATATGTGGGGGCTCCTGGAGAACTGACCTGCCCCTTCACACTTAGGCATGATCCTTAAGAAGTTCAGAACTATACGAATGATGCATTAGTGTCCCTGATTTTCTATGTCTTCTCTAGCATTTATCATTTTACTTTTCTTTCATGTTAGCTATTGAAAGTTATGTTGATTTTGTGACTCATTTTTCTCAGCCCTTTGTGTCAATCAGTGTTGGGTGAAGCTCTGTTGGGAAAGATAACACCAAGTCTGCAGCTTTTTGTATTACCTGTTCTTTGCCACACACCCCTACCTGGGATTATGTTACTTCTACCTGGAAATTGTCATGTACTTTTCAACCATAGGGAGAAACTGAGATTCAAGAGCCCAGCCTCTTTTGTGACATCTGAATGGTCTTATCTTATTATGAAAGTTCCCCCCAAAAGCTGGCCTCACCTAAAAGCCATTGCTAATCTTCAGTGATTAGCCTGTCAAACCGTTGCTACTTTGATGTGATTTTTTTTATAGCTTTTTTAATTCTGTCCTGAGTTTTGTCTCATTAATCAGAATAAAAGCTCAAAGGAAGAATTTTCCTTTCAACATGGTCAATCTGAAAGGTGTGAGGTGGTTATCTCAGTTATTTTAATTTAATGATTAATAATCATTAGTGATTTAGAGCATGTTTTCATATGACTATTGATAACTGATTATTACTCAGCTTTCAAGGCTCAAGTCCAATGTGCCCTCTTTCAGGAAGTTTTCTCTCTCTTCCTCTTTTTCTCCTGCTCCTCACCTTCCATATTCATAATGATTGCTCATTAGACTTTTTTTGGTAAACATTAAAGTGCTATGTGTGAATTATTTCGAACCTCTCTACATTTCTCTTATATTCTAAATTGTACAACTTTTTTCTGTCTTCGTATTTCATCTTTCCCTACTAGAATGTAAGCTCTCTGAGCTTACAGGACTCTCTCCTTTATTTTTCTATCTTCCTTAGCAGCAAGGGAAGGGCCATGTATACAGTAAATGCTTAATAAATACTTGGGGAAAGAAGAAATAATAAATTGCAAATATATAGCATTGTAAAATTTATAAAGCACTTTTTTTTTGAAGACAGAACAGTGAATAGAGGGGCAATTCCAGGAAGAGGGAATAGTATGAGAAAAGGATCTGTCTGGGAGATGGGAAAAGGCAGGATGAGGTTAAAAAATGACAAATCAGTTGTTTAGCTGTGATAGAGAATAAACTTCATGGAGGGGGAGTAAGAAAAGATACAGATAGAAATACAAAGTGGCACCAGACTGTGGAGAATCTTAAATGGTGTTTAAGAAGCTCGGACTTAATTAGGTAGGCAATGGTGAGTTGTTGAGGGCTCCTCGATAATGTAAATCAACTCTCCTCCCAAGGAAAATCTTTTATAGTGACTTCTTTTTGAAAAGAAAAAAAAACTTAAACATCAAATAAAATAAAATAAATGTTTTGATATACATAGTAGAATAGAAAAAGGAAACATGAAACTGCATCTTTTATGTACAGTTTGCTTCTCTTTTTAAGTATAACACCTTGACCCCACCATAAAAGCCACTGCTGATCTTCAGTGATTTACTGATTTTCTTCCCCTTGTGCCTCTGGTTCTCTGATACCCTTAAGGGGTTTGGGGCATCTAATCTCTCTACCACTGGCCCCAGCCCCCACTGATGGTGAGGGACAGTCGACTGTACATTGGCCATTTAGCCACTAATAGATTAGCTTTTACACAGAAATATTGATTTCAAAAAGTAGAGTCACAAATATGCACATTTATTCCCTCAACACATGGGAAGCACAATGCTCCCTTTGCCTCATCTCATCAATCTCTGGGGAGGGAAAAGGGATTAGGAACATAATTTAGCTGTTCCTATAGAGCACAGTTCCAGTTTCAAGTCCAAAATCCCTCTCATGCTCAAGTACCAGGCACCCTGGGCTTCTCAGGAATTTCACACTGCAGCTATCTCCAAAGTCACCATAGCTCAAACTCCTGGGTCCTGTGGGAATCACCCGGGCACCTGAAACTGAGGGGCACAAATAGTGCAGAACACAAACACCTCCCAATCTTTTTCTCCAAGCCTGGGATAAGTAAAGAAAGGGAGCAGGAGAAGAAACATCTTTGACGTTCATGGCATCTTTACTGATCGTTTACTGGGATTTTCAGTTGCATGGAGCCAATAAGAGAGCGGCAGAAAGAGCAGCTGAAAAAGGTCAATTAACTCTATCTTGCATGGTTTAAAGCTTCAAGCATCAAAGAAGGCTGCTTCCCACCCATAGGATAAGGGATATAGGTCTCTAGGTTGCCTGAACTGGGTATGTCCAGATCAATGTGGGTTACATAAGTATATGATGAATTTAACATTGTAACTTTCAAAGCTATCTTCCTTATCTGTGATTCTTCCAGACCTGCTTTTTGTTCTCTACTGTACATTTAAAAAAATGCTTCAATTCAATTAATGATTAATCCCCCCTCTCTTTATCCCAGTTAGAAAAAAAAAGATCAAACCTTTGTATCTAATAGTCAAGTTAAACAAATACTCACTTTGTCATGTTAATATATCATCCTGCATCTGGAGTCTTTATCCCGCCATCTTCATAAGTGGTTCTCTTGGAGACCAGTGTGGGTTACATAAGTATATGATGAATTTAACATTGTAACTTTCAAAGCTATCCTCCTTGTCTGTGATTCTTCCAGACTTGACTTCTATTCTCCACTATGCATTTAAAAAATGTTCAATGACTCTTTTTTCTTTCTTTTCTTTCAATTAATGACTAATTCCCCCTTTCTTTAACCCAATTAGAAAAAAAGATGAAACCTTTGTACCAAATATGCATAGTTAAGTCAAACAAATACTCATTTTGTCATGACCAAATATATATATATATATATATCATTCTGCACCTGGAACTCTTTACCTCTCCATCTCGAAGTATGGTTGGTAATTATATTGATTGGAGTCCTCAAGTCTTTCAAAATTCTGTCACTCTTTGATTACATTGAGAGCATGGCCTTCTCTTTCCCTTTCTACCTACCTTGGCTTTATTTACAGCAGAAACGTTTGTAAAGCACTTTACATTATTTCAACTGGGTTGTGCAGTGGAAAGAGCTCTGGGTCTGGAGTCAGGAAAGCCTGAGTTCAAAATCTACTTCAGACATAAATCAACTGTGTAACCCCAGTCAGGTCATTTAATCTTTGTTTACTATAATTCATTGGAGAAGGAAATGGCAAACTATTTCAGTATCTTTGCCAAGAAAATTCCAAATGGGGTCACAAAGAGTCAGCTTTGGCTGAAAAGACTGAGCTACAATTAAAGGTCCTATCCTTTTTTATTTCTTGTGCCTTGCACTGGCTAAGTCCTTCCTGCCTGTATTCTGTACTTCTTGGAATGTCTGGTTCCCAGCAATATTTCATTCAAGCATCAATTACTTCAAGAGACTTTTCCTGATTTCTCAATTGTTAATGCCCCTATTTACTTTTATAGATATTATATATTACTATTTTAGAATTACACAATAATATAGTATATATTAATTAATATTATGTTATCTAATACTGTTTACTTTGTATATAGCTTATTTTTACTCATCTGTGAATTCCTAAGTAAATAGGAGATAAAAGTGGATAAAGTGCTGAACGAGAAACATTAAATTGAAATCTCAAACACTAGTTGGGTGATCCTGTACAAGCTGCTTGACTTTTTTTTTTTGGATGTGCCTCAGTTTCCTTATCTGTAAAATAGAAATAACAATAGCACTTATCTTCTAGGACTATTATGAGGACAAAATGAAACAATATTTGCAAAGGACTTTGTAAATTTTAACATGCTATATAAATATTATTATTTTTTTGTCAAAAGGTAGATTTATTTGAGGAATAGGTTACAGAGAAGACAAAGGGATACAATAGACACCAGGAATGATGAATATGAAATAGAATGAAAGAGCATATGAAAGACAAATTCCTCAGTGGAACTCCCAATTAACCAGGAGAAAGGAAATACTCCATGAGGCCTGGGTATGTCATTTACTGGCAGGTTAGATCCATAGAGGAGTTTAATAGACTAACCAGAATTAGTTAGAGTGAGGAAAAAGATGCCAACAGAAGGAAAACATTATGAGGGGGAGAGAGAGTAACCTCTTAGTGAACTCATTGCTGAAAAGAACTTAGCCAAATACTATGTTTTTTTATTAAAGCTTATTATTTTCAAAACAAATGCATAGATAATTTTAACATTTACCCTTGCAAAAACTTGTGTTCCAAATTTTTTCCCCTCCCTTTCCTACACCCTCTTCCCAAATGGCAAGTAATCCAATATATGTTAAATGTGTGCAATTCTTCTATACATATTTCCACAATTATCATGCTACACAAGAAAAGTCAGATCAAAAAGGGAAAAAATGAGAAAGAAAACAAAATACAAGCAAACAACAATAAAAAAGGTGAAAATACTATGTTGTAACCCACACTCAGTCCCCATAGACTTCTTTCTGGATGGATATGGCTCTCTCTCCATCACAAGACCATCGGAACTGGCCTGAATCACCTCATCGTTCACAGCTGAAAAGAACCATGTCCATCAGAATTGATCATCGTATAATTTTGCTTTTGCTGTGTACAATGTTCTCTTGATTTTACTCACTGTAAGTTTTCCAGGTTTCTCTGAAATCATCCTGCTGATCATATCTTATAGAATAATAATATTCTGTAACATTCATATACCATAACTTATTCAGCCATTACTTAACTGATGGGTGTCCACTCAGTTTCCAGTTCCTTGCCACTACAAAAAGGGCTGCTAAAACACTTTTGCACACATAGATTCTTTCCCCCTTTTTATGATCTTTTTGGGATACAGGCCCAGTTGAAACACGGCTGGATCAAAGGGTATGCACAGTTTGATGACCCTTTGAGAATAGTTCCAAGTTGCTTTCCAGAATGGTTGGATCAGTTCACAACTTCACCAACAATGTAAATACTATATTCTTAACGTGTCTTATTGTTCCTGCCTTGCCCTTCCCTTCTCCTCCCTCCATATATAAATTCTTTGAGAATAGGAACTATCTCACCTTTCTATCTGTATCTCTAGCATCCAGCACAGTGCTTGTGCTTAAAGTGCTTAAGCATATTGCAGGTGCTTAATAAAGCACTGCTGTTTGATTTGATGTATGAAAAAGTCTGAGAGAAGTTAACGTATAGCCAGGAAATGTGAAAGGTGGGAATTGTTCTAATTTCAGATTCAGCACTTTATTCATTGCTGCCACATAGCTAGAAGTTCCTTTATGTTTTAGTACAAAGTTTCTGAAATTATGGATCACAATCTCTTATGGGATCATGAAACTGAATGTGGGGCTCCCAAAATTACAGTTTATTATAAGTAAATGCCTGTATATTTATTTCATTTATTTATTGTATTTGTATACTTATTTTTTTAATACCTATATAGCTGGGATTATGTAAAAATTTCTTGGGCAAAAAGGAGTGGCAAGTGGAAGAAGTTTAAGAAACTGTGCTTTAGTAGATGGCTTTTGCATTTTGTTGCTGGGCCAAAAATGTCATCACCTGTTAACAGGTGATTTGATGTTCCTATCTACATTTGACCTTAGACAACTGGAGTATCAATCACTGGGTTACTACTTGGAGTCAGCAGCTGTTATGTGTTGGAAAAGGTGAAGGTCCAATATCCTCATTTTACAGATGAGAGCCAGAGACATGAAGGTCATACAGAAAGTAAGGGACAGAGTTCCAAGTCAAATCCAAATTTTCTGAATCAGGGATTAATGTTTTTTGCTTGCACCATACTGCTTTGGATTGTGGGTTACAAGGCTTGGATTCAAATCCTGGATGAGCTTGCTATGTGACTAGATAAGTCACTTCATATCCTCAGACCTCAGTTTCCTCATCTATGAAAATGAAGGGGCTGTATTTAATCTAGGAACCTCTCTAACTTTAAATTCTGTGGTACTCTTTAACTCTTCAATTGCTCTCCTGAGTTGTGGAATCATAAATCTCCTGAGACACTTTTTTGTTGTGGACACTTGAAAGTATTTATAATTTTGTTCTTTGTGTTCTCTTCAATGGCCTTTCTCCAATACTGTCCCTCAGGATGGAGGTGACCATGGGCTCTCTTTGAAGGCTGTGTCAGTATGTTCTGCCAAATTGACAAAGGTTGAGGACAAGCTGCTTGACCCATTGCTGACAGATGGGAAATGATGAAAGAAGGAAAGGGCAGAGAATGCATTAGCTTCTCTCTAGCCAGAAAGTTGACTATCCAGCAAGCCATTTCTTTGGCCTGGACACTTATTGGAGCAGGGACTGTCTTTTGCCTCTTTTTTGTATTTTTAGAGCTTTAAACAGTGGCTGGTGAATAGCAGGAACTTAATAAATGTTTATTGACTGACAGACTTGTGGTTCCAATCCCAGACTTTTTCTGCTATATAATGAGCAGTGTTATCACCCACAAGGTCCTTTGATCCTAGCTCTCAGCTCTTCTGACTCCACGATTCACACTGTTTTTTTTTTTTTTTTTTTTTTAAACTCATAAGCAGGTTGGCTATGAACACAAGGCACTGTCAAAGACAAGTTCTAGATTCTGTTCAAGTACCAGAACCTACTGTAGAGGGGCACCCAATGGATTATGTTCTGTTTTTTCCTATAAACAGGTCAACTTTGAATTGAACTTTCAGGGCCTGTTTTTCTTTTTTAGGCTTTCATTTAACCCTAGGAAAAATCTGGTACCTACAAGCTCTTAGACCCCAGTGTCCTACAAAGTAACTTCCAAGTTCTCAATATTTCTAGACTGCCTGATTCATAAGGGTAATCACCACTGAGCAGCCTGGATAGACCTAAGAGTGAGTCTGCTATTAGATGGGGAGGAAGGGTGGTGTGGAGAATGTTACTAAGAAGAGGTCACTCAGATTCTTCCCCTGCTCCATTTTAGGGAAGTTGCATTTTCATTCTTATTAGGATTTTTGGATTAAATTCTGGATTCAGACCAAGATTCAAGTCCAAACATCATTCTTTGCTAGTTTGGGAAAGTCATTTAACTCAGTTTCCTCATCATAAAATGAGCTGGAGAAAGATAACAAACCACTCTTATATCTCTGCCTCCCAAATCCTCCAAAGGAGTCATATTATCTAATTTTATAGATGAGGAAAGGGAGATTAAGTGACTTGCCCAGGATCAATTAGTAAATGTTTTTGTCTAGATTTGAACTCATGTCCTCCTGACAATAGATCCAACACTACCTAGTTACTTCTCACTTGACTTTAAGAACTTTAAGTTCTTAAGTACTTTAAGAACTATATAAGTCAGTTTATTTTTATTCCTAGTCATGTAATCATTAAGTAGGCATTTAACCTTGATTATCTTGTCTGTACCTTGATTGCCCATCTTGATTGCCTTATCTGTAAAATAGGGATAAAAATTTTTGCTTTTCCTATCTCACACACTTGAGGAAGGAAGAGGGCTTCTTTGTAAGTCTCCAAACACCTCAGGGATTTTAGATGGATCAGGAAACTGATTTTCCTGCTTGGTCTTAAAGGTAAGAACCAAGACCAATATGGAGATTACTTTGGAATGGAGCCACAAGATCATTTCCTGCTTTAAAATAATCCTATGTGGAAATATGTATAGAAGAATTGCACATGTTTAACCTACTTTAGATTAATGTCTAGGAGAGGGGGATGGAGGTAAGAGAAGGAGAAAAATTTGGAACACAAGATTTTTACAAGGGTGAATGTTGAAAACTATCTTTGCATGTATTTTGAAAATAAAAAAGCTATCATAAAAATAAATAAAATAATCTTATGGGAAGGCAGATTTCAGCTCCACCCAAGGAAGAACTTCCTAACAATTAGAACCATCCAGAAATGGACTGCCCTTCCTTGGCAGGTGTGCCTTTGTTTAGGGGATCCCTTTCACCTTTGTTAGTGAGTGCCTCCCTGAATGCTATGGAGGGGAGTAGATTCATGCTTTTTTTTTTTTTTTTTTTGCTTTTTGCTGAGGCAATTGGGGTTAAGTGACTTGCCCAGGGTCACACAGCTAGGGAATGTTAAGTGTCTGAGACCAGATTTGAACTCAGGTCCTCCTGACTTCAGGGCTGGTGCTCTATCCACTAGATTCATGCTTTTGACAGGGATTGAACTGGATGCCTTCTGTCATTCTAGGATCTTATGACTGAATTCAGAGACAGTGAGTGGATAAAGACACACAGGAAGCACTTGGTCAAAGCCTATCAAATGGAACTGAAAGGGCTGGCACCAAAAGATAGAAAAACAGGTATGTGTATTTAATGCTTAAGTAGATTGTGATCATCACAAAATAGATCTTTAAACTGTTTCCATCTCTGAGACCCTGGGCAGGCTTTGCCCTTTCTTTAGCTGAGCCAAGGAAAGAAATGATTGGTTGTTTGCTTTGTCTATCCTTCTTCAGAGGGAGATTCCCAGGTAGTCTCAAATCAGGTCTGGCTCCCCAGGAGCTGAGGGCACCTGTCTCTTGGCCCCGTAGAGTCTATGGACTTGGCTCAGTGTATTGTTCCTTTGGCATGATGGAGATCTGCTAAATCCATGAGGGGCAGGTCCCACTCTCTTTCTCACCCTCTTTTCAGAAGCTAGGAGCAATTTAAGAGTGTATTCTGGATATCTTCCAGGACTTGATGGTAAAGCTCATCTCTGGATTTCAGTCCATCAATATGCACTAGAGTCAGAAAGAAAAGATTTAAAGTTATGGGACTTCAGGGTTACAGAATAATAGAAAGGATATTGGATTTGGAACCAAAAGTTCTGATTTTGAATTCAGACTGCCACTTATTAACTGTATGACTAACTGTATGAGAAAATCACTTAATCTCTCTGAATCTCATAAAGTCCAATATAAAAAATGCTGAATTATGTGATTTTTAAGATCTTATCTATTTCTAAATCTTATTTTTTAAAAAAAATTTAAATTAATTAAAATAAATTCCAATTATCAAACATTGATTTTATTTTCTCCCTTCTACTTTTTCTCCTACTGTGAAGACAAAAAGACAAGCAAAACTTTTGGAATAATTAAGTTTAGTCAAGCAAATCAAATTCCCATATTAATCATTATCAAAAATGTGTCTCATTCTGCATCCTGAAGGCCAACCCTTCTCTGTCAATTGGTGGCCAGTATTCTTCGTCATTGGTGCCCTAGAATTATAGCTAATCATTGTATTGATTTTAAACTTAGTCCCTTTTAGTAACAGGCTCTCCAGATCTACTAGGTATGTTAAGGTACCAAAATTTAGTGGACAGGATTCTGGTTTTGGAATCAGGAAGTTTTGGGTTCAAATTCTATCTCAGATACCCCTTATAACACTAGGCAGGTCACAGCTTTCCAGTTCTCTCATCCATAAAATGAGATTTGATTGAAGGACTTATAAGGTCTCTTCCAGCTCTAAACTTATGATTAAGCAGGTGGTTGGATTGGGAGGTTCCATCCTCATTGTATAAGTTTGAGAGAATAGGCTGGTAGCTATTCCTGGGACAGGTGGGCTTTGATGTGACACTGAAAGAAAAATGCTTCTGATATAGGGTGTTGATTCATTAGCCATAGTGATGGAGCCTCTGTCCATCGAAGCCTTACACCAGCTTTTGGGTGGTGGGGACAGACTGCTTGGAGGTTGTGGGGAGGCTTGACTTAATGATCACAAGGCCCTTTTAACTCTCAGGTTTTAGAGAGTCATGCTCAGGGGCTTTGTCCAAACTGGGAATGAGAAAAATATGCGTTGCTTATGTTCCCCAAATTCCCCTTGGCTTTATGTGAGTCCAAAGGTGATTTGGTTTGTCCTTCAAGTCAAGAAGCCTTTTCTAATTATGTGATCTTGGACAAATTCCACACCCAATCTAGGTCTAATTTTCCTCATCAAAAGGGGTTGGACTAAATGAACTCTAAGCTTTCTTGTAGCTCTAAAGCTTTTGACAAAACAAAGAGTGCCCCTGAGGTTTAGGGGTGTAACTCACCTACATCCACACCATTGTTGTCCATCTCCTGCTTGTATTTCTGGTACATGGGCCAAACGTGGCCATCAAAAAGACCAGGAGGGTCAGGAACTTTATAGTTGCGGGTACTGTAGAGAGGAATGAGATGGAGAGAGAGTTTGTGACATCCAGATTCTTATTGCATGGCTTGATGGAACACTGACAGGGGCCTTAGAGGAGATGTTAGAATGGACCCTGGCCTGGGACTAAGGATGCTTGGTTTACAAAATGTTTTCCTGACAACAATGAGTGATAGTAGAATATGTAAGTATTATCAAGGTGAGAAAAGTAAAGTCAAGAGATGTTAAGGGATGTGATATACCTAGTAAGGGATAGAGAGCTGTGTTCTGAACTGAAGGCTTTTGAGAATGAATGATGTTACAGAGAGAAGGGATAGGTTGGACTGGATGATGGAAAGCCTACTGGATCTGGAGTCAGAGGATCTGAATTCAGATCTTGGCTCTGCTACTTACTATCAGTATGACTTTGGGAAATTCATCTAATCTTTCTGTAAAATGAGGGGACATGGAGTAGATATCTCATGAGGTTCTTTCTATCTTTAAATCAGATCTCATGATTCCTAAGGTTCCTTCCAGTGCTAAGATCTTGTGAGTCACAGGCCAAGACTCTTTTATCTTTTCCACAGCACAGTTGTGAGCCAAGAACCCTCCTCTTCTCTCGACCTAATCCTTGCTCCCTTTCCACAAATTCCCTAAAATGCCAGGTGGGTGGGAATTTGCCTTTGCTTGGTGCTTTCCTCCTTTAGTCTCCAGTCAACACAGGTCAATCATGAGTTGAGGTTCAAGAATTGTTCCATAGTTGGGCATAGGATTTTGTCTTGGATACAGAGAAACTTCATCCTGATCAACAGTCCTCGACTCTACTTTCTGTTTTCAGTTTCTCTTTGACCACTGCATGGGGTTTTGACCATAGACAGCAGGGGATGGGGGAGGTCTGTCTAGTCTTAGGGCAGTTTGAGCCATATCTTTTGCTCTGAATTTCTGCTCTTTGTGCTTCTTTGCCCCTCTGTCATAGAAAGATGGTTATATGAGTTGGCTGTGTCTCATCTGTTGCATTGTAAGCATCTTGGCTGCTCTGTTTACAACAGGTATTGGTTAATAGATTATAGAGCTTTGTACACAGCATCTTTACACATGTTTGCTATATTGGATTGGGTTGAATAGGATTACAGAACCAACCTGTTCTTGAACCAAAATCCTCCTTCTACAATATCCTTGAGAAGTGCCCATTCAACCACAACTTGAAGACTTCAAGAGAAGGGGAACTCATTACCTTATTAGGGAGTCCATTTCACTTTTGGACAATTCTAATTCTGGATCAGTTTTCTCTTATATTAAGCCCAAGTATGCTTCTCTGCAACTTCTCTCTATTACTCCTACTTCTGTCTTTTGGGACCTGGCAAAACAAGGCTAATTTTCCTGCTAGTCTTTCAGATACTTGAAGAAAGCTGTGAATTGATTGCATTACTCTTCTCTCTTTTGTCCTCAGCTGCTGAAGTCCCCTAGGTGACTGTAGGAGGCATCAGGCAAAGTTCATTCACTGGCCCAATACCTGGGGTCTCAGTTTACCTTCTTCTCCTCTTGCATTCCTCATATGGAACAGCCAAAAAGTAACGGCGACTGTACAAATCCAGCAAGGGCCTGTGCAGCAGGGGAGACAGAAAGATGGATAGTTAGTGTTTCTAATGATCATTGCCTATCACTGAAAAAATATTTTGCCTTTCACTGGCCTTCTGGGGGACTGAGATTTGGGCTGACAATTGTAACTAACCTTTTAAAGTTTATAAAGTGCTTTGTACACATTATTTCAATTAATTCTGACAACAAATCTTAATAAGTGTAACAGAGATTTTCTCTATTTTACAGACAGAATAGAGGAGGTTCTCAAGGTTAAATGACTTGTATATACTTACACATATCAGAGTTATGTTTTATTTGCTATATTGTATTGCCTCTGAATCCTTGATTGGGTTTGACTGGTTGGAAATTTTGTTACTCATTTAAAATTTGGGGTGTATAGACCAGTATTTTCAGTGGCTAAAGCTTGGAGCTGATGAGACTGGGGGCACTGGTTGGAACTTCCTGTGGGGGAGCTTGCTGTTCTCTGCCCCTCCCCCATCACCCCTACTAGGTGCCAGTGATTGTGACGGCATTTGAGTGAAGGAGTGTGAATGCTGCTCATTGGGTCAATGAGCTTAGATACATGTGATGGGGATACAGCTTAGAACATGAGTCCTATAGTTAGGGGGTAGACTACCCACCTTTTAGGAGAAAACATATAAGCTATGAAGTCACCTATCAAAAGGGTTCATTTTTATTTAAGCCAAATGAGCCAGTAAGGAAATATAAAAAAATTCAATTTTTAACCTAAGGTAATTAAATATTTTTTAGTTACTAAGTTATATATAAAAAACATTTTTTAAAAATCAACTCAAACCCACCAAAGGGAGACCTCTTGCAAATTAAGTAACTTCTCTGTGGAGAATTTGTGAGATAACATAAACAAGGATGCTATAGGATGAGAAAATTTGGAAACAGGCTGGATCTGCATTATGGAGGAGAGTAAACACCTTGATGAGATTATAGAATCCATTCAAGCACTAGAACAACTGAGTTCTGCCACATACTTCCTGAATAACTTTTGGTTATTACTTTTGTAATAACTTTTGGTTATAACATTGATTAACTGCTTTGGGTCTCAGTTTCCCATCTTTATAATAACTTTGGGTCTGTCAACTTCATAGATTGTGAACTTTCAGTGGCAGTATACAAAGCCCTTAAAAAAAATTCAAACTCAAGGTGTAGCCTTACAAAACTTGAATTAGATCGTTTGAGGAGTCAGGTGTTCTGGGTAATTGAAATTTCTGATTGACCGAAGGTTAATTGGGAATCTCATTTTAAAAAGATAATTGCCCAGAAATATTAATTTACTTCTCTCCTTTGCAAAGGATGATACAGCAAACATGTCCAAGTTGTCTTTGAAGGTATTGAAGGGTGTGTCTTGTTCTGAACCTCGATAGTGATTGTGAGGTTATAAGCATACGATAGGAGTCTCTTGACAGATAATTGGAAATTATCAGAAAGTTTTTTGGGAAGCAATCTGGGTTAAGTGGCTTGCCCAGTATCATGAAGCTAAATTATGAAGCTAAATTTGAATTCAGGTCCTCCTGACTGGCACTCTAGCCACCAAGCCACCAAACCACCAAACCAGCAATCTTGAAGCATTCCATGAAAGAATTTCAAGCAGGTGGTTACTACCTGTCCCCTCTTCCTTGATTGACTGAGACTCCCAGTAGGGAGGGAACATAGCTTCTAGTGGTTCCCCTTCCAACTGACCCTGGGATTTTACTGACAGCATTTCTTCACCCCCTTGAGCCATTCCTTTTTACATCTTGGAGAAATGGGAAATAAATTCACAGAATGTCAAAGACAGAAAAAACACTGGACATAATCTAGTCCAATGAGGATTAGGCCCAGAGAGGGAAGGGGCTTTGCTTAAGATCACAGTTTCCCCTTTAGTCAGAGTTGAAGGCCACCCTCTGAAGAGAGGATTGGGATCATATCCATATTATGTCAGGCATCTCTTGGAAGTTTTTGAGATTTATTGCAAACTCATTAAGTTTTATTATTCAGTTTATTATTCAGTAAATAATTTTTTTTGTCCTTCCAAAGTGGACATTGTGGTGATGTGAGGGTGCTGTTAGTTAGTCAAGGTTTTTTTGGCTAATTCCTCTTGGCATCTTCTGTATAGGTGTACCCCTTTATGGATACGCCTCCATCCCTACCTCAACAGGTAGTTCTCTGGGTTGATGAATCTTTCCTCACTTAGCAAGGCTGGGTGTCAGACAGGAGGCCATCACCAGACCAGGATGTCCAACCTTTCTAGCTTGGTGGGTCCTGAAATAGGCAGCAGGTGTTGCCTTAGTGCATAGAGCACAGGCTAGGAGACAATAAGGTCTGAGTTCAAATCCAGCCTCAGATACTTCATAGTTGTGAGATTCTGAGCAAGTCACTTAACTCTCTTTGCCTCAGTTTCCTCATCTGTAAAATGATCCAGAGAAGGAAATGGTAAACCACTTCAGCATCTTTGCAAGAAAAACTCCTAAGCGGGTCATGACTAAACAACAAAAAAAGGCCCTGTAGTGTCTGTCTCCACTGGCATAATTTCTCCGACTCAGGGTTACCACCATACTAGGAAAAGGCATCAGATCACACAAGTAGCAAGCTTTAGAAGTGAGATTTGAACCCAGGTTCTCTGACTCTCCACTGTACTATGTTATCTCATTGAATAGAGAATCCCTTACATTCTACTCTTAATGACACTAACAAGAATATTACATAGTTTTAGTGGACTACATGTCCTCTTCATGGTAGAGGGGTATGCTGGAGCCAGCTTGAACTGAGTTTCTGAGAGCTGATTGTTAGATTTTCAGGATGAGTATTTGGACTTCAGAAACCAACAAACTCTACAAATCAGGGCTTGATTTGTAGTTTTGTTGATTGTTGAGACTTAAGAAAGTGAAGGAGAAAATTAAACTAAGAGTTATGTTGTGTGTACGTTTTTAGAGCAGTAGTTGAGAAACATTTGTCAGTATAGCCTTTGTGCAGGTAACTGGGGGTTCTCACGGCTATTCCAGTGAAGGAGATCTGATGGATTCTACCATGCTGGTATGACTTTGAATAAGGACCAGAGGCAGGCTGGGTGCCTGTTGTTTGAGTACCAGCCTAGATGAGCCAAGGGTAGAGTGCTCATCACCAACTTACAGATCGACTATCAGGTGGATGGTGGTGATCACAGCAGTTGTGAATATTGTCTGCAAAGGTGTTAGATAGTGATCTGAGCTAGTGTCCTGGAGGACTTCTAGATTCCCAAGCATAGTTTGGGAAATGGAGGTACTTTGGTCGAGAAGGATGGAAAGAGAATGCATTCTGGGAAGAGACTCTTACTTATAACTATAGAGCAGGAAGCCTTCCAGGATGAGGATGTGGGTATCATCGGAGTTGGATTCCTGGGAGTTCTGTTGGATGTTGATCCCATGTGTGCGGGCAAACTTCATGGGGTTGTTTAGCCATGCAAGCACTGTGTTCAGCATGGCCTCCATGTCCAAAGATTCCAGCACTGGGCGGAGAAAGGGAAGACAAATGGATAGGAGATAAGTGAAGGCTCTTGGAGGCATGGGGCACACAGAAATGTAGAATGTATACCATTAGCTAGAAACATTTCTACACATTAAAAAAGACAAAAAAATATACTTCCTAGAGCAGACACTGTTCTTACCGTCCCATTGCTTAAAGCCGTCTTCCCCGACTTCTATTTGATCTTGTGGCTGAAATATAGTGAGCAATAAAACATTGCTGCAAACTCAGAATTATCAGTCTCCTAAAAATCTCAGGATGACCACCATATCATAAGATTTAGAGCTGGAAAGGATTTTAAAAAGCACCTAGTCCAACCCCCTTGTATTTAAAAATAATGAGCATTTATTAAGCACCTGCTGTGTGCCAGAAATTTTGCTTAGATACCCACTGGCCACACAAATTCAAAAATGAGATAACCTTGCCCTTAAGGAGCTTACCCTCTGTTGGACAACCCCATCATTTTACAAGGAAAAAGAAAGGGTTACCAGAGAGAGGAAGGGATTTTTTTATGGTCACATAGCTAGTAAGTAACACAGCTGGAATATGAATTCAAATCCTTCAACTTCAGGTCTATTCTGTTTCTGTCACTACATAGCTGACTCTGACCATCTCAAATGATCCCTTGACAAAACTGTTGGAGGCAATAGGACTTCAAGAAAGCTAAAGGACTGACTAGTGGAATTTTGGGGGGCACTAGACATATAAAGGAGGCTTTTTGGGGGGAGAAGGGAGGAGATAGAAATACTCTTGGGGTTTACCTATATTATCCCTGTGTCAGGTTAGCCAACTTCCATCCCCCAAGCATAGAAAGAGTGTATGTGTGTGTGGGTACAGGAGGAGGTGAGATGCTAAAGGTGCTCTAAGACAGGAATGACAAGATCTGGCAATGAGTTACAGCCACTGCAAATATGGTTATAGAAGACCTTCCTCTCTCTCTCTCTAAGTTCTTTAATCCTCTTCCACCCTTCTCTTTCTTTCCTCTCTATTTCTTTTTCTTTATAGTTGTCCTGAGATGGTCTGAGAAGTGTGTGTGTGTGTGTGTGTGTGTGTGTGTGTGTGTGTGTGTGTGTATTTGTGTGTGTGTGTGTTTGTGTGTGTGAGTTATTAGGGTGACAGGGTGGGATGTGACTAGGTTACTGGGAGAAAGAGGGATCCAGACACAATTCTCAAGGTATAACATGTTAAAGTCCTAGACTGCTTGCAGTGGCTACAGATGGGAAGATCTCATCAGATAGGTCTGTCAGCTTAACTCCAACGTAGGCTATAATCTAACTCTGATATTAGAGGTGTTGTTGAGTTTCCTGTTCAGGTATAGGGTTATCTTGGATGATGGGAAGAGTGTTGGATTTGGAGTTAGAGCATCTATGTTCTAAGCTGGAACACTCATGGAACCAGTTTCAGACCAGCACATGAACATGGATATTGTTCTAGGAAAGTGAACTATTCTCAACTTTATTTTAATCAGGAAATTAGCATTCTTCTAATCTGGAAAAGTAACAAGATGGCAAATGAAATAATCTATGCAAAGGGCTCCACAAACCTTAAAGGGCAGTATAATATTCATTATTACTACCACTAATGTTAATGATGTTCTACGCTGGAACATTGATGCCGTTCTAGACTGGAATACTGAAAGTATTCTAGGCTGGAAAGCTCTAACATGACTATGAATAGCTGTAGTCCCCTATGCTTGCTTCTTCTAGACTGGCCAGAGAAACTCTTCTCTCCTGGGCTAAAGGCTATCTGTTCTTTCAGTGACATGGTGTCCCTTTCTAGACTTGGGAAGATTACCTTGTAAAAGTCATCCTGGTGGATCACACAGCAGTTTGGTAAAGTTTTGATGAGTCTATTGGTCAGTGTAGTTTTTCCTCCATTGGTCATGCTAGAGAAACAGGATCAAAATTAGGTAATCATAAGACACTCCAAAATTTTAAGCATTAAAGCTTAAGATAGTTTTAAATTGCACCAAGACTTTCAGGACACTTTGAATAATTTACCCTGGGATGACAGTCATAGGTATCAATTTCTTTCCAGGAATTGACCATTCACTAATATAATAATCATTCATTCATTCAAGGTCTGTTAAGCTATATGCTGGAGGAGAAACAGATAGAAATGGGATGGTCCCACCTTTTATTAAAGTTTTATGGACATCTGGTACATTCAATTTAAGATATGTTCTCTTTCAAAATTGTCACATGGTATTTAATAGAAATTCAGTCAAGGACCTCAGGAAGGGAGAGAGGATATATGGATACAAGAATATGATGAAATTAAAAAGAAAATAAATGAAGAGGGCTTCTGGTGCAGTGTTTTAAATACAAACTCTGACAAATGCTGGCTATGTGACCCTGAGCAAATAACTTTTAAAATATATCCCCCAGGTAATTATATAAAACTATAGACTGCAATTCAGGTGCCAATCTGTATTGGTGTAAAAAAAAACCCCAAAAAGCTGTTTGTCTCCTGGAACCTCCTTAGATAATGAAATCAAATAAAAAAACAAAAAGGAAAATGAATAGCTAGCTAACACAACAGAATCTTTTTAGAGCCAAGTGTTTTAAGAAAATTGTTGTTCAGAACAACATTCCCACTTTAAAAAAATTAGTTTCTAGTTCTGTTTTACAAACTTGATGGAAAAGATGTCCCTTCAGATGTAAATACCGCTGATTTTTCACTTCTCTCATTTTTTTTTTTCTATGCATCTTCCCTCCACCCTTTCCCTACCAAGGATGGACTTCACTTCATGGGACCTAAAAAATACAATAAGAAGTCATCTATTCCAGATTTCTCATTTTATCAATGAGGAAAATGAAGATCAGGGATTTTAATGATTTGCTCATGGTTATGATTTTGCTCATGCAAATGGAACAGATGGATTTTAAACTTAGGTTCCATAATTCCAAGGCTGGATTTGAACTCAGAGCTTCTTGGCTCTAGTTCCAGTGCTCTATCCTGTGCTATCTGGCTGCCTCTAAATAATAATAATAATAATAATAAATAATAATAAAAGGATATTATAGATACATAGATATGGTAGGATCAGCATTAAATATGAAAAGGTCCTCAAAAGCCAGCTACTATTTTTTAGATGAGGCCCAGGGAAGTTAAATGATTTGCTCAAGGTCATGGGAAAAATATCAGATAAGATCAGACCTTCTAGCTTTTTCCAGCTTATTATAATTTTTCAATTCTGGACAAGAAGGAAAGGAAGAAAGAAGCACTTATAAAGTACCTATTATGTGGCAGACACTAAATAAAGTGCTTCATAATATTATCTCTTTTGATCCTCACCATAATTCTGGGAGGTAAGTACTACCATTATCTGTTTTATAGAAGAGGAAACTGAGATTGGGGAGGTTAAATGATTTGCCTGAAGTCACAGAGGTTGAGTATCTGAAGCAGGATTTGAGCTCAGCTTAAGCTAAATTGCTGCCTTGGAACACCCTTTCCCTGTCCGTTTCTGACATCCTAGCATTCTGCAATAAACAGCTCCTTTCCCTCCCTGGTTTGAGTACACGGACTGGGGTGACAACAGACTGGTTGGTGATATCCTGTACAGAAACCTGCAGATTATCCTAGGGAGCTCCTTAGAGAATTGGGGGAATAAGTTAGCATGTCAATAATCCATGCATTCAGCTGAGACAAACTCTCACCTTCTTCACCCCATTTTCACCCCCTCCCAATCACATCACTCTTTGTCTTTCCCTCTCTCTTTTCTTGCCTTGGGGTTTCAGAACACTATCTTGATTTCCCTGAATCCAGATGGAACAAACCTTAGTGAGGAGGACTGAGAAAGATCCCCCTTCTGGAATGGGAGTGGGCAGATGGATGAGTCTTATCCCTTATATAGTCCCTCTCTATCTGTCTAATGTCTTCTTGTTTTCTTGCTAGGAAAACATCCCCTGTCCCCAAATCCCTCTGCTGAATCCTATTCCCCACAAAGGACTAAGGGACACCTCCTTTAACCCCATTCCAGAAAGTGGCTCCATCTGCTAACCCCCAAATCTGTTCTTCTTTGCCCCCCAGCACCCCTGCCTTCCTCATCAGCTATCTTTCATATTTTTCCCATTTCACTTTCAACCCTTTCTTCTTTCCTCCTAAATAACTCTTCTGGTCCCACAGGACCCTTACTCCTCTTGGTATCTACTTTCTCCAGAGATCCTCTATTCACAGTAATTTTCCAGAATGTCTATCACAGATCCATGGTAGCCACCCTTGTGGAGGGAAAAACCTCAGACAACAACACAAGGCACATTGTCCCTGGTGGATAATGAAATCTCTCTGTAGGCTCCTGATGGAGAGCTCTGGATCAGTTTGGCAGGTGACCTTAATTCCAGCTCTGCAAGCTTCCCCAATTGCATTCCTTCTTTCCTGTATTCTTTTGAGGCTGGTAGTACAGATATTATTATCCCCTTAATATAGATGGTGAAATTAAGTTTTAGAGAAATAAAATGATTAGCTCAGAGACATACAGCTTTTAAGATCATTGAATTTTGGAGCTGAAAGGAACCTTAGAGAGCTTCTGGTTAGAGGCAGTGAGTTGGGTTGGGGGGGTCAGTGGAAAGAATGCCAGATCTGAAATCAGAGGAAGCTGGATTTGAATCTTGCCTTTGTCACTTATAATTTCCCTTTCCTTCTGAAGAAACCTAACTGAGAGGGTTAGACTAAGATTGTCTCTGGGCTTCTCTCTAGTTCTAAATCTACAATCTTAGCATTTCATTTTACAGATGAGACCCAGAGAGGGAAGAGGGTTAAAGTTTAAAGTTTCAGGTCCATAATTAGCAAAAGTCAGAGCCAGAACTCAAAACCCAGCCTCCTGACCCAAGTGGACTGTGCTGCTTCCAGCCCCCCCCCCCCAGACACTTCCCATCATTCTCTTTTTTCCTTCTTCCTCCTCTGTCCCATTGAATTTCACTAGGCACGAAGCAGGGCCTGACTGAGGTGGAAAACCCAGGTTTTGGCCAAACTCACCCTCCAATGCCAATGATGTACTTCATCTTCTGTTCCCTCTGTGGGTGGGGAGTCGTGGTGGAGACGGGCTGGGATGGTGCCAGGGAAAGGGGAGTAGGAGGCGATCTGTACCAAAGAAAAGATTCTCTGGTTCAGTTTTAGGCTCCCCACTTGGCTTTCTCTCCTTCTCCTTGGCTGCTCTGTGGCCCCCCCTTACTACTTCATTGAGAAAACCCAGCCTGACTTTATAGCTCCAGGAATTTCAACTTGGCCCCCTGGGACGAGGAGATAAGGGGGGCTCCCTTTCCACTCCTGACCAATCAGGAAGGCCGGGCCATTTCTGGGGGCTGGGGAGTGTCTTGTGGCAGCTGCACCTGTTCCTCAGCCCCTTCTCTGGTTAGAAATAGCTTCCCTTTGCCTAAATTAGTCACAGGGCATGGGGGAAATGTCACCCTGGCTGGCTCCTCAGGGAGAAGGGGTGGGGGGATTGGAGCAGGGGGCAGGGCCCAACTCAGTCATCACTTAGAGTCTCTGGGCTAGAAATAATACTGGCCTTTCTTGTCCCAAGAGCCCATCTGCGACATTAACATAGTTTCTGTTCTGTTTGCTGCTTCAAAGTGTCAACTCTTACACCTCTGAAAATAGAATGCTTGAGTTAGAGGGAAATCTTAGATCATAGGACACAGACTATCAGGCCATGCAACACAGAATGCTAAGACTAAGGGGATCTTAGTACCTAGAATATTGTGTATTAGAGCTGGACCTTAAGTACAGAGTGCTAGAGTTAGGGGGATCTTAGAATCTAGAACATTAAATATTAGAGCAGGGCCTTAAGCATAGAGTGCTAGAGCTAGGGGCGATCTTAAAACCTAGAACATTAAATATTAGAACAAGGCCTTAAGTATAGAGTGCTAGAGGTAGGGGATTCTTAGAACATAGAACATTGAATATTAGAGCTGGACCTTAAGTATAGAGTGCTAGAGCTAGGGGGGATCTTAGAACATAGAACATTGAATATTAGAGCTGGACCTTAAGTATAGAGTGCTAGAGCTAGGGGGATCTTAAGACATAGAACACTGAATATTAGAACTAGATCTTAAGTACAGAGTGCTAGAGCTAGGGGGATCTTAGAACATAGAACATTTGAATATTAGAGCTGGACCTTAAAGCACAGAGTGCTAGAGCTGGGTGGGGGAGGGAAATCTTAATTTTTATTTTTAAATTTTATTTATTAAAGCTTTTTATTTTCAAACTATATACATGGATAATTTTCAACATTTACTCTTAAGAAATCTTGTACTTTAAATTTTTTCCTTCCCTTTCTCCAACCCCCTCCCTAGACAGCAAGTAATTCAATATATGTTAAACATGTGCAATTTTTCTATACATATTTCCACAAATATCATGTTGCACAAGAAAAATCAAATCAAGAAGGAAAAAAAAACGAGAAAGAAAACAAAATGCAAGCAAACAAGAACAAAAAGAGTGAAAATCCAGTGAAAAGAGTGATCCACACTCAGTTCCCACAGCCTCCTTCTCAGTGCAGAGGGAGGGGAATCTTAGAAAGTGCTTAAATATTAATTATCTCACTTGATCCTGACAACCACCCCTCATGGTAGAGAACATTATCCCATTACCTCAGTTAACCCCTCTTAACCTCAGAGTTTAAATAACTTACCCATGTTGACCAATTACCTTCTCCCTGTTTCCACACTTGGTATTGTAGATATCATTGGATTTTAAAGTCAGGAAAGCTCTGTCAGTTATTATGAACTAAAAGGGTCCTGAGTAAGGGACTCCTCAGAGAGATCAAGGAGCTAAATATCTTTGTTCCTCAATTTCCTCATCTGTAAAATGAAGTTCCTTCCAAAGCTCGCCTTCAGTGTTCCATGTTCTAAGGTCTGGGGTTTTACTTTCTAAGGAACCTCCCAGCTCTGACATCCCTGACACGGAATATCCCTTTCAAAGCTTGGATGGTCCATGTTCTGTGTTTTCAGGACTATTCCAGCTCTGATGTTCTGTGTGGTTTTTGAGCCAATCCATTACACTAAAGGAGCAGTCTGCAGATTCCATTTTCCGACTCTAACCTCTGACACAATTATGAAGAAGGGAATGGAATGTTGACAGGAGTTTTCCCTGAGAGCCTCTTTTCAGCAGCACGAGGTTTGGACCATGAGAGATTGCTAAAATTCACGGGCAAATGAAGTCACTAGGATTAGTCAGACTGGTGGAAAAGGCTTCCAAAGTCAGAGACCTGAGGCCTTGGCTGCCCAGCAAATAGGATGCTCTTGTGAGATATGAACCTGTATGAGAGCATGTAAAAAATCAGAAAGTCCTAAGTGAGTGAGATAATCCTAAAGGATTAATTGCATATATATGTAATGTTTTACTGTGTTGCTATAATTATATATTAGATTTCACCCACTGTTATACAAAAATGTTGAATTGTGGTGAAGGAGAAGTAATATAGAGTATATAATTATAATTATTATATTATAATATATATATAATATATATGACATATATATAATATATAAGTATATAATTATACTTATTTAATTATGCTGTATTGAAAGTGTGACCTCACTGCTCTGAATCACTTGCTCCCAGTATAAATGGAAGCTAGGAAGAACAAAAGGGTTATTATTCTTATTAACAGATGAGAAAACTGAGGCACAGGTGAGGGAAGTTGCTTGCTCAGGTCTAGCAGATTTTAATTGGGATAAATATAAAGTTAAATTGAGAGAAATATAAACTAGCTGTGCACATACAGACACACATGTACATTATCTGTACACAGTAGGCACGGCTATTCAATAGTTTTGCGTTAAAAAAAAGATCTGGGGTTTATAAATAGATTATAAGCTCAATGTGAATCAATTGTTTGACCTTGATAGGCAAAAGAGTGATTAGTATTATTGGCTCCATTAGTAAAAGAATACCCAGAAAGTTAAGAAGCCCTCTGCCTTGTTTAGACCACATTTGAAGTGTTGGGTTCCATGATGGGTACATCATGTTTAGGAAGGGCATTTTTGTACCTCTTTATGGTCCTCCTTAGCAGGCTGGCTAAGACTTAGGAAGCTGCTATTATTGTGTATAATATTTTCCTGGTCCTGCTCACTTCACTTTGCATCACTTTGTGTAAAGTGTGTGTTTTTAACATATATATATATGTATATACATATATTTATATTTGGTGTATGTTAAATTCAAATGAAAGATACTGTGGCTCCAAGGCAATCCCAATAAACTTTGGATAGAAAATTCCATCTGCATCAAGAAGTCAAATGTAAATCAGCACATACTATGTTTCCTCTCTCGTGATTTTTCCCTTTTGTTCTGATTTTTCTCTCCCAACATGATTCATAAAGAAATATGAATCAAAAAAGTTAATATACATGTATAATCAGAAAAAATGAAATAATTAATAAAAAAGAAAAAAAGAAAGGCAGTGTGGTAAGAGTGGATAGAGAACCAGCTTTGAGGCCAGGAAGACCTGAATTCAAAACTTGCTTCTGAGAGGTGTGGGACTCCAGGTAAGACACTTAATTTCCCATTGCTTTAGCTATCTCTCTAAGGCTGTAAGATGCTGAAGAGGTGCCACTTACATGGATAGAGGGAATTGCCTCATCAGAATGTTTCCAATACCAACAAAACCACAGATCCAGTCCCTTTCTCTATCTCTACTAAAATTAACATGAGAGTAACCCAACTACCTCTCTTCTCTGCTTACATGGCTGGATCAGGTGCCATCTGGGCTCCCTTCCAGCTCTGCAAATAAGCTGCCTGCATTATAGATGAATCCCTCGCCCCCACCCTCAGTGGATTAATGTTTTACATCCAGGGGCAACAGAGAAGCAGAAAATACAATAAGAAAATTTATTCTCCGGCCTCATGTAGTACACTCCTTTTTAAAAGGAAAATATGCTTTGGCAAACAGTTCTGCTGGATCAGGTTGATTGCCAGGTTGAGCCAAAAGGTCAAGGCTGAGCAAACTTTTTCCCCTGGCAGCTCTTTCCTACCCCAGACCCTCTGGAAGGATTTGGTCTCTAGCAGCCAGATCTTCTTAGTATGGAATGGGGATGGGACCAGTGGCTTTCCTCTATACCTTTGAGAGCTGCACCCTTGACCACCTTACTGCCTCTCTCCCCACACCCGTGCAGCTCTGATTGTCCTTTTCCCTGCTGCAAACCTCACAATGAGAGCTGGAAGGGAGACCTTGACTGTCATGTAGTCAGATTGCATCATTTTACTGAGGCGCAAATACAGGGAAATCAGCAAAGGGAAATGACTTAATCGAGTTCATAGAATCATTTAGTGGTGGGATCTAAACCAGAATGCAGGTGTCCTGAGTCCTGGGTATTTTTGTTTCTTTCTTTTTTTTAAAATTTTATTTTATTTGCAAAACATATGTATGGGTAATTCTTCAACATTAACCCTTACATAGCTTTCTGTTATAAATTTTCCCCCCCCAACTCCCCACCCCTCCCCTAGATGGCAGGGTATCCACTACATGTTAATTATGTTAAAATACTTGACAAATTGAATATATGTATACATATTTCCACACGTATCATTGTTGTTCAAGAAAAATCGTATCTACACGAAAGAAAAATCAGGTAAAGGAAACACAATGTAAGCAAACATCAATCAAGAGTATGAGAATGTTATGTTGTGGTCTACATATCACATCCCTCTGGGTGTATATGGCTTTCTTCACTGAACAGTTGGAAGTGGTTTGAAACATTTCATTGTTGAAGAGAGCCATGTCCATCAGAATTGATCATCATATAGCATTGTTGTTGCTGTGTATAATGATCTCCTGGTTCTGCTCATTTCGCTCAGCATCAGTTCATGCAAGTCTCTCCAGGCCTCTCTGAAATCGTCCTGCTGGTCGTTTCTTACAGAGCAATGATATTCCATAACATTCATATACCATAATTTATTCAGCCACTCTCCAATTGATGGGCATCCATTCAGTTTCCAGTTTCTAGCCACTACAAAAAGGGCTGTCACAAACATTCTTGCACATGTGGGGCCCTTTCCTTCCTTTATGATTTCTTTGGGATATAGGCCCAATAGAAACACTGCTGGGTCAAAGGGTATGCACAATTTGATAACTTTTTGGGCATAGCTCCAAATTGCTCTCCAGAATGGCTGGATCCGTTCATACACGTAAGGTGTGTAGTGGTACCTCAGGGTTGTCTTGATTTGCATTTCTCTGATCAATAGTGATTTGGAGCACCTTTTCATATGACTACAAATAGTTTTAATTTCATCCTCTGAAAATGGTCTGTTCATATCATTTGACCATTTATTGATTTGAGAATGGCTTGAATTTTTATAAATATGAGACAATTCTCTATATATTTTAGAGATGAGACCTCTATCAGAACCCTTAAAAGTAAAGATGATTTCCCAATTTATTGCTTCCCTCCTAATCTTGACTGCATTGGTTTTATTTGTACAAAAACTTTTTAACTTAATACAGTCAAAGTTATCTATCTGGTTTTCAATTAAGAGTTTCAGTTCTTCTTTGGACATAAATTTATTCCATCTCCATAGGTCTGAGAGGTAAACTATATTACGTTCCTCTAATTTACTTATAATATTCACTCTTTATATCCAGATCATGAACCCATTTAGATCTCATCTTGGTATGTGGTGTTAGGTGTGGGTCAAGCCCTAATTTCTTCCACACTAGTTTCCAATTTTCCCAGCAGTTTTTGTCAAATAGTGAGTACTTATCCCAGAAGCTGGGGTCTTTGGGTTTATCAAAGACTAGATTGCTATAGTTATTGCCTAGTTTGTCTTGTGATTCTATCCTATTCCACTGATAGACTAATCTATTTCTTAGCCAGTACCAAATGGTTTTTTTTAATTAAAGCTTTTTATTTGTATAACATATGTATGGGTAG
>JAJPUD010012001.1:0-51455 GCA_023553655.1 Myrmecobius fasciatus
TAAGTGACTTGCTTAGGGTCACACAGTAGGGCATGTTAAGTGTCTGAGATCAGATTTGAATCAGGTCCTCCTGACTTCAGGGCTGGTGCTCTATCCACTGTGCCACCTAGCTGCCCTGAGGATATAGTTTTCAAGGAGATTACTCTTCTGGTTCCTGCTGTGATTCATTTATTGTTCCAGTCATCTACAAAATAAATAATTTATTAATTGATCACTACGTGGATATCTTGCGTGAACAGACCAAATCATTTGTTGCAAAGATCCAAGCAAAAATTCACTGATATTGACGGAATTTTAGTTGCTGCCCCAACTCCAAAATCCTGATTCCCTCTCTCTCATGGGTTTTACTAGATCAACACTGTTTTCCCCCATACATATCCTATGTGAGATATATCTAATCACGGGATTTTTACAACACCCATCTTATCTGACATTGTCCAAATGTATCTGAGATTGTCCAATTTTCCTGTTTTTCCCAATTCTCCTGTTTTTTCTTACTTTCCCTTCTCTATATAAACCTTCCTCTTACTCTGCTAGCTTACTCCTTCCTTTAAGGAGGGAAGTCTACTGATTGTGCTATTCCAAATAAATATCCATGCTTAATTTGACCCTGAATTCTTTTAAAGATGATACCAAGACACACACCTGGTACTTCAACAATATTACAAAATAAAAAGGGAAGAACAACAGCTCAGAAAACAGAAATCTGACAATTAGGAAAACACCACTTAGTGTGTAGAGTCATTATCACTTTTACCTATGAAAGAAAATTCATTATCAAATTGACTCTCTGTTCCCGGTCTTTTAAAACAATTGACACTTCTACCTTTAGCAGGTGGGAAAAATAAATTCACTAGCTAATTACCAATAATTAGACAGAATAGGAAGTTACCAGATGGCAGCACTTTTACATCCCAGGTGAGCTCTGCCCTGGCTCTATTTTGTCTCTTCTTTAGGTGGCAGGTTTCCAGCTATGTCTTTGTGATGTGACTCATGTAGCACCAAATGTTATTATTTAGATACCAGATGATGTGCTTTAGGAGAAGTACAAATGTTGGGATTGGGTCATGTGAAGAATTCACCAATGGCCATTCTCTTTGACAAAAGGCGGGTTTATTTAGGGAAGAGTTACAGACAAAATGAAGGGATACAATAGACAACAAGAATAGTAAATATGAAATAGAGTGGGAGAGCTTCTGAAACACAAGTTCCTCAGTGGAACTCACAAGTAGAAAGAGAGCACCCCAGCAGACTGGGGTATGTCCTTAACTGGCAGACTAAATCCAGAAGGCACTTAGCATCCTAAAAGAGTTAGCTGTAAGGAGAAGTGGGGTTGGGAAACATAGTGGAGTTGGCATGGGGGGAGGGTAAGGAAAAAGATACCACAAGGCAATTGTGTCATGGTAACTGACCCAAAAGAGGGCAGTATCAAAAGCTATAGTCCTATGGCTCTCTTCAAAGATGAAATGTTTCAAACCAGTTCAAATTGTTGAGTGAAGAAAGCCATATACACCCAGAGAGAGGGATATGAAATATGGACCACAACATAACATTTTCATGCTCTCTATTGATGTTTGCTTGCATTGTGTTTCTTTCTCTGATTTTTTTTTCTTGTAGAAAAGATTTTTCTTGCACAACAATGATAAGTGTGGAAATATGGCGATTTGTCAAGTATTTTAACATAATTAACATGTAGTGGATTTCCTGCCATCTAGGGGAGGGGGGGAGGAGGGGGAAGAAATTTGTAACAGAAAGCTTTGTAAGGGTTAATGTTGAAGAATTACCCATACATATGTTTTGCAAATAAAAAGTTGTAATAAAAAAAAAACTATAGTCCATAAGCTTTTTTTTTTAAGGCAATTGGGGTTAAGTGACTTGCCCAAGGTCACACAGCTAGGAAGTGTTAAGTGTCTGAGATCAAATTTGAACTCAGGTCCTCCTGACTTCAGGGCTGGTGCTCTATCCACTGTGCCACATAGCTGCCCCAACATTCACTTTTTTTTTTTTTAAGACTTTTGTGTTTCAATTGTTTTACTCCTTTCTTCTCTTACCTCCTCTTTCCCCAAGATAGCAAGCAACCAAAGTTTAAACATGTGCAATTCTTCTAAATACATTTCCATATTTGTCATGCTGCACTAGCAAAATCAGATCAAAGGGAAAAAAAACAGGAGAAAGAAAAAAAAGCAAGCAAATCAACAATAGCAAAAAGGTGAAAATATAATGCTTCATTCAGTCTCCATAGTTCTCTCTGGATGCAAATGGCATTTTCTATTCCAAGTACATTCAAATTGTCTTTGATCACTGAATTTTTGCAGTTCTTTAGAGTCTCTTCCATCATAAAGCTTTGTGTTCCCAAATCCTAGTTCTCTCCTACACAGCCCTTCAGCTGTCTTCCTGCCTTAGTTTGATAAAGGCAATTTAGAGTTGGGTTTTCTTTTCCCCAAACTCCTTACTTTATATTTCGCGTTTAAAGTTATTTTTTCAATTAATAAAAATTTATTTTCCCTCCCTCTTATCTTTCACATATACTAACATAAAAAATAAAAACAAAATCCTTGTAACAAATATTCATGGCAATGATCAGTGCATTGATCCAAGTTTTTTTTTCTTTTAAAGTTGTGTTTTTACAATTTTGTTGTTATACTATAAATTACTCTTCCAGTTTTGCTTACTTTGTGTCAGTTCATATAGGATTTCCCTTTTTTTTTTTCTGAAACTAATCCCCATCATTGTTTCTTATCCCACAATGGTATTCCAGTACATTTGCATACTCCAATTGTTCAGCTATTCCCCAATTGATAAGTACCCCTTAGCTACTAGTTCATCATCACTAGAGCTACTATACTATACTATATACTATACACACACACATATTTGTATATGTATAGCTAGACAGATCTGATCTATCTACCTATATGTATAACTTTCTTCTTTCATTATCTGTTATAGAAAAAGGGGACAATTTGTGGTGCTTCCAAACCTCAGAATCACTAGGTACCTGAATTGCCTTCTACCTCTGGGCAGTTCTTTTATGTAGGATTTTCCTTATTGGTTGTATGTATTATATTATTTTGTTATACATTTTGTATCTTTTTTCTCTGAATTCCCACTATGAATTCTAAGCTCAAGTAAGCAAGGATCACATCTTTCTATATAGTTTCTTTCTCTTTTTGATACCCAGGATGGAGTTTACAATAGATTGGGCCTTTATATTATAGGATGTTACTAACTGATTGAAGGATTTATCTTCCTGATTTCCAAATTGAGTCAAATATTTTCATCTAATTATTATCAAAGTTGGTACAGGTCTGCATTTGCTAAAACACATCTGAATAACTTGCAAAGTTATCATTCTGAGTAATTTGTAGGAAACTGACATACTAAAGTTCCTTATTAGTGTACAGAAAAGTGGGGACTTAGTAGCTCAGCAGATTTGACTGTAGATCATGATCCTTGGTTCTAGGACCTGCATACCCTGTAGATGCAGAAGTTTTCAGTTTACCAATAGTCACAGAGTTCCAATGCTTTGTGTTGCTTTTTTAACAGTCATTGTGCTAATTATGCATTCTGTGGTACTGAAAAACTAACAGCCCACACCTGGCTCATCTCCTAGCTTTCTGCTACCTACGGAAAAGCAGGCTGTCATTTAATTAACCAATCTTGAAATGTAGAATATATTTTGGCCACCAGGTGGTGCTATCTTCAAGATACCTCCACTTACAAGTGGTTTCCTCAAAGATTAGCCAGTATATAATATGTGTATAATATGTATCTCATACATATATAAATACACTGGCTTTCCCAGTCAAAGCAAGACTTCTAAATGCTTAGCAGAGTGTGCTAGACTTCAAGTTCTGTTTTAAAATTTTTTCTAGTATAGTATTTTATTTTTTTAAATTATATGTAGACAATTTTAACACTCATTTTTATATAAAATTTTGAGTTCCAAATTTTCTCCCTCCTCCCTACATAATATTGTAAGCAATTTTATATGTGATATATATGCAATCATATAAAACCTACATCTATATTAGTCATGTTGTGAAAGAAGAAACAGAATAGAAGGAAAAAAAACACACATAAAAAATAAAATGAAAATAGCATGTTCAATCTGAACTCAGATTTCCTCAGTTCTTTCTCTGGATGTGGATAGCATTTTCCATCAAGAGTTTTTTGGACTTGTCTTAGATCACTGTATTGCTGAGAATAACTAAGTCATTCATAATTAATCATAGAATTATGTTGCTGATAGTATATACAATGTTCTCCTGGTCCCCCTTCATTTTGCATCAGTGCATGTATAAAATTCAAATTCTTATAGCCAGACCTCTCTTATGCTTCTGGTGTAGCAGAGTCTGGTAGTAATGGTACCTTGATTTCATCTTCATCTAAAGATATGATGAAAAAAAAGACCATGGCATATCACTCTTAATTATTAATATTTTGGAAATATTGACATGGCTCTCTCCTTAATTCTATCCCCAGCCCACAATTGGGAGATTCTTTTCAACCAGAACAGTCTTCTATATAGCATTTTACAAATAGTCTAATGGACAAAAAACCAAAAAATGTTTTTTTTTTTTTTTCCCTAAACAGAAAAAGAAACAGGAAAATGGCCTCCGATCATTGCCCCACAGAGAAAACATCCCCTTGCTGTCCTTTATTCTTTTCTCTAGTGATGAAAGGAGCAGAGATTTACCTAGGACTCCTTTTCGGGAGCCTCAGTTAACTTGATAAAAGAAACAGCGTGGGAGAAAGAAGTTTGTTCTCCTTCCATCTCACCAGTTGCTATAACTTTCAGAAGCTGTTGGTCCAGGTGGCCAGAATTTCATCTCTATTTCAAACCTGACTCATTCTGCTTCATACCAATTCCCCACAGTACTAATAAGTAGCTTATATCTTTCTCTTGTATCTATTATCATGTTGTCCCTGTCAAAGTACAAGTAAATTGAGATCAAGCCATAGCTGTGTGTTTGTATGTGTGTGTGTATGTGTGTGTAACTGTACCTGAAGGAGCAGCCAGTTGGTGCAGTAAATAAGAGTACCAGCCTTGAAGTCAGGAGAACCTGAGTTCAAATTTTACCTCAGACACTTAACACTTCCTAGGTGTATGATCCTGGGCAAGTCACTTAACCCCAACTGCCTCAGCAAAAATATAACTAAATAATAACTGTACCTGAAAAATGTCTATTTGAGCAAAGAAGCCAATTGCTTTTCGTAGCTATTATGACCAAGGCATCATACATCTCATTCTCTTCTCTCCCTTGTACCACAGAAACTAACAAAAGAAAACCCTTTAAAAAGTCATAAGAAATAAAATGTGGGATTTTCAGCACTTACAGGGCATTACCTTTTTTAACTCCTTCCTATCACTTCCTCAGGGGTGAGAGTATCTTTAGCTGTAGCATTTACTTTTATAATGGGCTGAGCACTGATATACTTTTCTAACATTAAGAAAACCACTGTTGAGAACAAAGGGGCGAGAGGACTTTAGCAGTACAGTACTGGGTTACATCATGATTAGAATCAACCCCCAAGGTTCTGAAACCAGGAAGGGCAACCCTGAGTATATCTCATGGGATTACACATTTATACTTCCAAATATATATAATATCCCCGTGTAGGTTATCCTGAAAAACAGTTTTATATTTTATGTTTTGTATGTGGAAGGAGAGATTAGTCTTGATGTTAGACCTACTTGGATTTATTTTTCAGATACTTCAAAAAAAAGAGAGACAGAGACAGACAAAGAAACAGTCACACATGGTAAATAAAGGCAGCAAGACAGAGAAACAGGCACACATGGGGGATGGGGCAAGAGAAAGAGAGACTCAGATTTTTCAATGATGTGAACTTTCAAATGGTAGACTAGAGCCCTTGGAGTCATGGACTTGATGGAAAGCTAAACTCATCAATGTTCCTTCAGAACCTACAACTCTAAAGGTTGCTATAACTAAGCTTGTCTATGATGAGATTGTTCTTTTTCTCTCAGGTTCAGCTGAAATCTTATTTCCTTATTAGCTCATTTTAACTCACGTATTCTTTGGTATATTCTTACCTGTAAAACTCTGATTCCTGTCTGCTGTTCTGCTTAGATAAAAGGGTTTACTTGATTTTCGCTATTTGTGACGATTTTGTGTATAACCAGCATTTTGTAGGAAGAAACTTAGCTTTGAGATACCCTAAATTGTACTCCTAGACTAGAGATATTTGAGGAATGGTAGACACATGTAATTCTAACCCAGTATTTTTTTTGAGGGCTAAAGGAAAGATTGCTTATCCTTGGATCCTCTCTCCCCCTCTCCTTCCTACTTATACTGCTTGGCAGTGCAGAAAAGGCCTGCCTCTTACTTTCCAGAGATATGGGCCAGATCTCAGAATGAATCTATCTATACTATCCTCAAATCTCATGTCTTTATATAGACTGTCCCCCACATTCCCCACATAAACTACATGCAGATATGCTTAATTTTGTTGGCTAAAATACCTCTATGACACAGTCTTAACTGGCATATTGAGAAGTAAAAACTCTTGTTTACTATATTTCTGTTCTCCCTTTCTGATTGTTACTCAGGGTAGCACTATAAACCAGTTATTTATATTAAGTGTAGAAGTGTATTAAGATGATTAGTGCAAGTATGAAAATTAATCAGAGGATATAAACTATATATAGCTAGTGCAAATTCAATTAACCTAGTTCCACTGTGTTAAAAATCATTATTATAACTTTGAGTTATATCTATTTGCCACCCCTCAAATATCTCTAAGGGTCCAATTTTCAGGTAATAAAATTCAGTGAAATTTGTTATTTGAGATATGATAGTAAAACCAGTTTTAAAGGAGTTTTAATCAAAACCCACTAAAAGGATATATAAATTGTAATCTATTTGCACTAAATTTAGGAAAACAGAAAAGCAGTTCACCACTACTTAAAAACTGCCAAAAAACCAAAACCAAAACTAAAAACTCAACCTGCTTTTGAGTTATCTAGAGTAAGGCTTATCACGGCCCAGTCAGAAAGAACTGACATCTTAACTCTTTCCTGACTCACAAAAGAGAAATGATTTGTGTGAATTGGAAAATTTACTAATGGCAATTTAATTTGTCTAGAACATTTAATTGAAATTTAGGGAATCTCATGAACTAGGTAAATTTTAAAATATGTCCTATCTCAATTAAAAAAATTATCTTGTTTTCATTCAAAAAAAAAAAAAAAAAAAGGAAAATTTATTTAAGGGAATGGAAATTCTCCCTGAGAACTTTCCAGCTCATGGCTTGAGGACAGAATAGATTTGTCCACTAAAAGAAGATGGAAAGTTTATTTAGCCTTATTATCCTGTTTTATAATATTTTGTAAATATAATTTAAGGAATTAGGTATTTTCACTGTCTCTGAAAAATTAAGAAAAAATTACAACTAAGACTATTTGGCTATTATTTGGAAAAAATCTAACTAATTAGATTAATGAATTATCTATTATATGTTATATGTTAACTAAGTTATTTGGAGCTATTGTTAAACCTAAATCTGTTAATTACTGTATATGGAACATATACATTTGGAGGGAGGAGATGAAAGCCTTATCAATTCACCTTCAAGTATGGAGATATCAAACAGCACAGCCCATAAAAACACAAAGAATGATTGGGGTAGGCAACAAACAACTCAGCCCCTTTCCTGGGGCTTCTGTCAACTTAATTTGTAAGTTTGCCAGTTTTCTTGAAACCTTCAGAGTAAGCAAGGTCATCAGCCCTGAGAAATGAGCCTGTTTAGGAGGTATATATTTATTAGGAGGTATATATTTTATATAATATATATATATAACAAGGAAAGTGTTTACTAAAAATCTTTAAGCTCATTTAATGAGTAATCCTTTGTACTAGGATGAATTTAAATATATAAAACAAGTTAGTCTCCTATGTGTCTAAATTTTGGTAATCTTTTAAAAAATAATTTATCTAGCCCTAAGCTATGATTAATAGAATTTGCTATTAGAGATACAGTCTCTTGAGACTGTAATTGATATTCTTTTGAGTTTTGAATTTGATTGTTTTCTATCTGAAAATATGTAGTCATTATTTCCGAAATAATTTGGTGAATGAGTTATTTGGCCTAGTCATCTATCTGTTATAGACATATAGATGTTTGCATCTGTATGAAATAAAGTCCTTAAAGGTTTCCAAAATACTGAAGAACAATTAACATGATTGTAAGATCTAAATGTTATTTCATTGTTTATTGAAACTAAAATTGAACATCTTTAATACTTGTATGTACTTTGTGTCCTCTTAACTCTTCTTAACTCTTCCAGTCAGGGAAGAAAAAAATTTTATGCACTATCTTCCTAGGCCTAGGGAGGCCTTAATTTATTTGAATTTGCTTAATTTAATTTACACACACCCAAAAACTATTTATCTCAACATTGGCATTGTATGTAGGTCACATCTAAAAACTCATGTAAAGTTATCAAACATAAAGCAATTTTATCCAATAAAGCAGTTAACATTCATGTAGCATTTATTTTATGCTAAGCACTTTTGCAATCATGTGATCTTCACAACAACAATGATTAGTTATCTTTACAAATCAGAAAACTGGGCAGAGATAAAATAATTTCCCATAAATTACAAAGCTAATATATTTCTGTAACTGAATCAAAGAATAGTGTGTTTATAGAAAACAGAGGCTGATAGGGGCAGCTAGGTGGCGCAGTGGATAGAGCACCAGCCCTGAAGTCAAGAGGACCTGAGTTCAAATCTGGTCTCAGACACGTAACAGCTGTGTGACCCTGGGCAAGTCACTTAACCCCAATTGCCTCAGGAACAAAAAAAAAAAAAAAAAAAAAAGAAAACAGAGGCTGAGTGGCTTTTTCATCTCACACTGCCATGTTAGGGAGCAGTTGCTAGAGCTGGGGTTACTGGTGCCAGGATCTCTCTTTGATAGTAGTTTCAGGTGCCAGGGCTCAGAATGCTGACCGTGGAACCTGACCCCCACTGTATCCCCATTCCCCCAAGTTGGGTTGGGGAGGTGTTTGGGCAACATTGTATGGGGTCTCCATGGCTGTTGCTGCTTTTCCTACAGTACTTTAACATTCTCTTTTCTTAATCTGAGATGAGAGAAGTTAGTAAATAGAGAGATTTGGGCTATATCAATCTTGTTAGCAATCTTTGTGCAGTCAGGACTCCAGGGAGTGGAGCAGAGAAGGAGACTGCAGACAAGATAGAAGTCAAAAAAGGGTTAGCAAAAAGTTGCTATTTTCCTAATTGTCATTTTGACTAGTTGGCAAATTCCTTAATCAATTTGTCTCAAAACCTTGAGAATCTGCTGTCATTTTCACAGCTCCATAATTTTGATTAGCTGGCTTATTTTCTGCAGCTCCCAATTTGGCCAGAACTGGAATCCAAAGGAAAAAGTTAGGTTATTTCCTTTTTTAAAATGGGAATTAAGAATGTTAAGAAATTTTTCCAGGCAACAAAATCTAGCTCACAGAACAAACATGACACAGACATTTTGCACAGAAACCCAAACAAGTGACACAGACAAAAATGACATGGAAAAAGACTGTTCCAGCTTTGCCAAAAGCCATAAACTTGAAAAATAAAAAACTACTCAGTTATTAATATTGTGCAAACACAAACCATTCTTTTAAACAATAGAAATAATTAATATTTTTACCAGCAAGGTGTCCAGGGCTGGGACTGTTTTTTTATGTTATGTTATGTGTTGATCAAAGAAACAGCATATATGCTTATTTAAAAAAATATTAAGAAGTTCTTGAACAATATATAGTGCAGTAATAATTGCATATAACTCATTCTGCTATGTATCCAATCAGGGTGTTAAAAACATATTTAGTAGTAAGTGGGAATATATATAAAGAGGCTGATTGTTTATTAGTAGCATCTGTAAATACCATCTACTGCTTGTAGTTGATTCTCAGACTTCTTTTTGAATTAGGATTAGAATATCCTCTTAAAATTTTGAAAAATTTTGTCAACTCATGTTTTTTTTTCTTTTTTTTTCTATTAAAACTTTTTATTTGCAAAACATATGTATGGGTAATTCTTCAACATTGACCCTTACAAAGCTTTTCGCTACAAATTTTCCCCCCCTAGTCCCCACCTCTCCCCTAGATGGCAGGAAGTCCACTACATGTTAATTATGTTAAAATAGTTGACAAATCGAATATATGTATGCATATTTCCACACAACTTGCTGTGAAAGAAAAATCGTGTCTACAAAAAAAAAATCTGAGAAAGGAAACACAATGCAAGCAAACATCAATAGAAAGCATGAAAATGTTATGTTGTGGTCCACATTTCATATCCCTCTCTCTGGGTGTATATGGCCTTCTTCACTGAACAATTGGAACTGGTTTGAAGCATTTCATTGTTGAAGAGAGCCACGTCCATCAGAACTGATCATCATATAGTCTTGCTGTTGCCATGTATAATGATCTCCTGGTTCTGCTCATTTCACTCAGCATCAGTTCATGCAAGTCCCTCCAGACCTCTCTGAAATCATCCTGCTGGTCGTTTCTTACAGAACAATAATATTCCATAACATTCATATACCATAATTTATTCAGCCATTCTCCAATTGATGGGCATCCATTCAGTTTCCAGTTTCTAGCCGCTACAAAAAGGGCTGCCACAAACATTCTTGCACATGTGGGTTGCTTCCTTCCTTTAAGAGCTCTTTGGGATATAAGCCCAATAGAAACACTGCTGGGTCAAAAGGTATGCACAGTTTGACAACTTTTTGAGCATAGTTCCAAATTGCTCTCCAGAATGGTTGGATCCTTTCACAGTTCCACCAACAATGTATCAGTGTCCCAGTTTTCCCACATCCCCTCCAACATTCGTCATTATCTTTTCCTGTCATTTTAGCCAATCTGACAGGTGTGTAATGGTACCTCAGAGTTGTCTTAATTTGCATTTCTCTGATCAATAGTGATTTGGAGCATGTTTCATATGACTAGAAATAGTTTTAATTTTCATCATCTGAAAATTGTCTGTTCATATCCTTTGACCATTTATCAATTGGAGAGTGGCTTGAATTCTTACAAATATGAGACAATTCTCTATATATCTTAGAAATGAGGCCTTTATCAGAACCCTTAAATGTAAAGATGGTTTCCCAATTTATTGCTTCCCTCCTAATCTTGTCTGCATTAGTTTTGTTTGTACAAAAACTTTTTAACTTAATATAGTCAAAATTATCTATCTGGTGTTCAATTAAGAGTTTCAGTTCTTCTTTGGACATAAATTTATTCCATCTCCACAGGTCTGAGAGGTAAACTATCCTATGTTCCTCTAATTTGCTTATAATTATCACTCTTTATATCTAAATCATGAACCAATTTAGATCTTATCTTGGTATGTGGTGTTAGGTGTGGGTCAAGCACTAATTTCTTCCATACTAGTTTCCAATTTTCCCAGCAATTTTTGTCAAATAATGAGTACTTATCCCAGGAGCTGGGGTCTTTGGGTTTATCAAACACTAAATTGCTATAGTTATTGCCTCGTTTGTCCTGTGATCCTAAACTATGCCACTGATTGACTACTCTATTTCTTAGCCAGTACCAAATGGTTTTGATGATCGCTGCTTTATATCAACTCATGTGTTTTATCCAATTAATACCCCTCACTAATTTTTTATAATCATTTAGAGTAACTAAATTATCCTTTCTAATTTCTATTTTAAAATTGGCCTAGAATCAGTGATAGATTACATCCAAAATGCTTCTTTTCCTGTACCTCCAAAATCTTCACCACCCTGAATTTTTTATTTTTTTATTTTAATTTTTATGTTTGTTATTTTTCTATTTTTTGTAAGGTATTATTAACTGTGCTATCTTCTCCCTTCTTTAAAAAATATTGTAGTGAGGAGCTTAGAAAAGAATACATACTTTCCCCCCAAATTCAGAATCTACTATTTCAGGAATAACCTTAAACCTTAGCAATGCCTGTGAAATGAAATTGTAAAATGAAACCTAGCTTGCCAGAAGGAAGAGGATCCTAGTGGGTCTCCAGTGGGGAGAGAACATATTCCCATATTGTCATTAATTTGGTGTGACACTGAGGGGAACCAATCAAGACCAGTATTTCCCAGGATAGCATGCATTAAATCTCGTACTGTCAATAAGTAAGATTTAAGATATTGTTTGTAGGGACAGCTTGAGGGGGAAATAAGGGAAAGTGCAGCTCCTATTGAATGGTATCCTGATTTCAAATTACTTCCCTATCATTCTGAGAGAGATGTTCAGAAGCTCAATGTCTGCCCTCCCTGCATTTTGGACTTGAAGTCAAAAGTTTATCTGCTGAATTTCCATGAAGTGCAACCTTTTGAGTGATACTATTTTTCCTCTTATGACCCAAATGTTCACAATTATAGCATCTTGGAGTATTTGAAATTTTCTGAGATTGAGATTTCTTCTGATTTAGTGCAGCAATCATTACTGAAGCTTGAAAAGTAAAAGTCCCCTGATACATTGTTGGTGGAACTGTGAACGGATCCAACCATTCTGGAGAGCAATTTGGAGCTATGCTCAAAAAGTTATCAAACAGTGCATACCCTTTGACCCAGCAGTGTTTCTACTGGGCCTATATCCCAAAGAGATTTTTAAGGAGGGAAAGGGACCCACATGTGCAAAAATGTTTGTGGCAGCCCTTTTTGTAGTGGCAAGAAACTGGAAATTGAAAAGATGCCCATCAATTGGAGAATGGCTGAATAAATTATGGTATATGAATGTTATGGAATATTATTGTTCTGTAAGAAATGACCAACAGGAGGATTTCAGAGAGGATTGGAGAGACTTGCATGAACTGATGCTGAGTGAAATCAGCAGAACCAGGAGAACATTATACACAGCAACAAGACTATACGATGATCAATTTTGATGGACATGGTTCTCTTCAACAATGATGTGATTCAAACCAGTTGTTCTGCGATGAAGATAGTCATATACATCCAGAGAGAGGCCCATAGGAACTGAGAGTGAACCACAACACAGCATTTTAATGCTTTCTGTGAATATTTCCATGCATTTTGTTTTCCTTCTTAGGTTGTTTTTTTCTTCTTCTCTTTCTAGATCTGATGTTTCTTGTGCAGTAAGATAACTGTATAGATATGTATACATGTATTGTATTTGTCATATAATTTATCCTATCTAGCATGTATTAGATTACCTGTCATCTAGGGGTGGGGGTGGGGAGAAGGAAAGGAAAAGCTTGGGAAAAAAAGTTTTTTTTGCAAAGGTCAATGTTGAAAGGTCACTCATATGTTTTGTAAATAAAAAGCTTTATTAAAAAAAAAAAAAGAAAAGTAAAAGTCCCAATATTGACTCCTTTGAATCCTTTCTTCTAAAGACTTTTTTTTTCCCAGCTAATACTTTCTTACAATTGGCATTAGTATTTTCAAAGGCAAGTTGTTTCAATAAAATTTAAGCTGCCTCCCCATGCTGATTGAAGGAAGGCTGGATTGCCATCATTCAACGATTGACAAAGTCAGCAAAAGTCTCATTAAATCCTTGCTTGATTTTTGTGTAAGATGTTCTTCTATCAATTTTTCCTAGTACTATTACCCATGCCTCGCCAGGCTCTTCAAAAAACACTGCCTTCCATATCAAATGGTCTTCTACTTCTAACATGAGTTTTGCCAGTGAGCATCAATCTAAAAGATATCAAAGCAGTTCGGGAGAATATTTTCAGATAATATTGTCTGTCTCTGCTACTTGATTGATTTTGCCCTATTCCAATTCAATATGTGTACTATATTGATATCAGATGGACAAGGATCAATCTTATAAATTTTATCTTATATGTTATATTTTTGTATCTTATAATTTATATGATATCTGTTATCTTGTATCTGAAATCTTATATTCTATACTCATATGTTTATCTCATATCTAATACCTTATTCCTCGTGATAGCCTGATGATAAATTATTTCTGGAGATAAATTACTTTCCCCTCTTGCTTACCTTAATCGTTGAGTTCATTCTCCTGCCACATGTTCAAGTCAGTCCCTGTCAAGACACTGTCTGTTGGAGTTCAGCTCCAGTGAATACCCAAGGGTGGATCTGAAATGAATACCCAAAGCCAGGCCTGGCCACTCTCTATTCACTAGAGCTGGATTTTTTTTTTTTTTTTTTGCTTGCTCCTTTTTGGGGAGTGGGACAGCAGGGAGAAGGATAGGACTTCTCTTACTTACAGCATGTTGACTTATTTACCCAGTAAAAGATGTCACCCCTGGCAGAAAAGGGAAGACCTAGGAATCCAAGCAGATTAACTTGCTCAGAAGGAGACACAAAAGGACATCAAGAGAAAGGAGGACATCAGGGTTCTAAGGTTTCATTTGCTTTGGCCACATCTCTATGTGTATTCTCTCCTAGAAGGGATGTATATTAAAAGAAGATGTACATTAGATAAGGAGTTTCAAGTGTGAATTGTGGGAGGTCTTTTGTCCCTACTGCATGCCTTCAATAAAATGTAAACTGCTTGAAACGTGCTTTTTTTTCATCTTTGTTTTTGGCTCCCTGGCTCCTAATAGAGTTCTTAGCACATAGCAGGCTTTAATGAATGATTATTACATAAATGAATGAAACAATCAAGTGCAAGAAGAACATCCAAGATGTTCTGGGGGTAGATGAGAGCAGCTTCAGGGACTGGGGAGGAATAACAAACTGAGTCTGACTCAGGCTGGTTTCCCTTGATAGTTTGGATCCAAAATTAGAAGTAAATGAGACACTCATAATCCGTGAAAGTTAACAGAAAGGTTTACTGAACCATAGCAGGGAAAGATGTCCATCTGGGATACAGTATTGATTCAATGGAACACAGTTTCCCAGTCTTGTTCATTCTGTTACATACATAGACTTCTATGAAGCTTTTGGTGTCAATGGTTAGATTCTTAGTTCCTTGAGCCAATCAAATCTTGAGCATAGTTTCAATATCTAGAAAGTAGGAAATATTAACTTGAGGTCTTTGAACATTAAAAAAAGTATTTCCATAATTATTTCAAAATAATTGGATTTTTTATATTACTGTATATTGTATGCATTTAAAAACATTCTGAGAAGTGGTTCATAGGCTTCACCAGACTGCTGAAAAGGTCTAGTATTACACACCCCAAAAAACTGGGGAATCTGATATAAAAATATTTAGAAATTCATTGGTAGATATTTCAATCAAACATATTTATCAATATAGAGAATTATATGTTTGGAGCACAGTTCTTTAAAATTATATTAAAAATTATTATTATAGCTTTTTTTTCTCAATTACATGTGAAAACAATTTTTGATAGAAAATATTAATATTTTACTTTAATGTGCCAACTGAAGGAAAGAAAAATCCAGATAAGTTATATGATCCAAGTATAGTTTTAACTCCAAAATAATTGAGAATATGGGAAATTTTTCATAATTATACAGAGGTATTTCTCCAGCCATACATCACAAGTACATTAAAAAGCAAAACACAGGCACTTGATAATAAACTATGCAAGGCATAATGATTCTTATTGGTTATAGTATAACAGAATTCCCAATAAGAGGGGGGAAAATGGCATTTTCTGATCTCTCTCCCCAGCTATAAAGTCTCCAACTGAATTGTAAAAACAATTTTTAACAATGTTTCTCAAATTTTTAGTTCCAAATTCTCTTCCTCCCTCATCCCCTCATTGAGAAAGCAAACATTTTAATAAAGGTTAATGGACAACAGTCCTTTTGAACATAAAAAACAATGTACCCCAAATAGTATTTTCCAAAATCTTACATAGGACAAAACAGTTGAATTACAATTGAAATTTTTACCTAGGGCAAACAGGAAGGTGAAGATTTACACATCAAAGAACCTTAATCAGAAGGAGATCTACATTAGATAAATCAGATCAACAAATATTGGAGCTAAGGGCTATATCTTGTTGCAAGTTGGAATGTTGCAAACAGAGCAGAAACTGACCACATAGCACTAGGGCTTTAAGTGATATTTTAACTTAATTAAAGAGGGGTAATACATGTAAATCAGAAATTCTTCCATCACTAATCTGAGCTAAAGTTTGATTTCTCCAGCCTATAATGGCAGCAATACCAAAATTCTCTACCCACAAATTCTTGCTTTAAAGGAAAAACTTTCAAGGCAAGGAGTATGCCATTTGCAGCTATTACTTTGTAGAAGGTATATTCATGTTCAAGATTACAAAAAAGATACCTGGTTAGTTAGTCTCTGTCCTGTAGTAGAGCAGCTAGGTGGCAGTGGAAAGAGCTGGGCTTGGAGTTCAAAAGACTCCTCTTTCTAAGTATCAAATTTATCTCAGATGCTAGCTGTGTGACCTTGGGTAAGTCACTTAACCCTGTTGACCTCAGTTTCCTCATCTGTAAAATGACTACAGGAAGACATGGCAAACTAAGGAAACCAGTCCAGAATTTCTGTCAAGAAAATCCTAAAAAGGGGTCATGAAGAGTTGTACATGAGTGAAAAACAACAAAAAATACTCTCTACCATTCTTCCATACTCTGGTCCCTGTATTTTCTCACCTGAACGCCTTCTTAATATAAAATGCTATGCCTTGCCTCCATAGCCTTTCCTCATCCTGTTTTTGTTTTGTTTTGTTCTGAAGGAGTATATTCATTCAGGGTTATATTCCAAGCATCGGTTTTATCCCAGCAACTTTCAGTGATTGATATTTTTGACATCAAATTTATCTCCTTGAATCTACTCCTAATTCATAAGACTTGCCTCTTGATCAACTTTGGGGCATTTCCTCACAGATATTTGAGGTCATGCATTTTATCACTAGTTCCTTTTGTATCCAGTGAACTTCTGAGTGATTCAGCTACTATTCTGCCTTGTATTTATTTTCTGAGATATATAACTTAGAGGATGTGTATAGACCATTTTCTAACCTCCTCTATCCCATTTAAAATCTTTTAAACTAGATTTGCAAGATGTTTATATATGCTTTCTAACCAACTAGGAGACTGTCATTTCTGTTTTCAAATGAGTAGTTTATAAATCCAAGTAGTGAAGTGAATGGAGCACTGAATTTAGAATTAGGAAAACTCATCTCCCAGAGGTCAAATTTGGCTTAAGACACTTCCTAACTGCATGTCCCTGGGAAAGTTACTTGCTTGCTTACTGTTTCCTCATCTGTAAAATGAGTTGGAGAAGGAAATGACAAACCATTTCAGTAACTTTGTCAAGAAAACCCCAAGGGCAGGGGCAGCTAGGTGGCGCAGTGGTTAGAGCACCAGCCCTGAAGTCAGGAAGACCTGAGTTCAAATCTGGTCTCAGACACTTCCTAGCTGTGTGACCCTGGGCAAGTCACTTAACCCCAATTGCCTCAGCAAAAAAAAGGAAAAAAAAAAAACAAAAAACCCCAAGGGCACAAATTCAACAGTGACTGAAATAACTGGACAGCAGCAGTGTAAATCCAAATCCAATTTTAAACCACCCTTACCTCTTTCTAAGCTTGGCCAGAATCAGCATTAAACAGAATACAATCCAAATGGCCTAGCACACTCCTTATATTCCATCCTAAAAAGAAAACTTTTAGGTCAGAAAAAACTATGACTAGGCTAGGAGCAGTAGCTCACTCAGTGAACCTTAATGGGAGAGACTCTACCTAATGAGTTTTCATTCTTCCAGTCCTAAGCATCTTATAACCATTTCCTGGAGGATGTAGGAAAAGAGATTTGATCTCCTCCCACATCAGGAAAAATAGTACACTTTCACATTTGATATTGTGAGTTTTAAATTAGATCTCAAAATTGTATATTGGGTGAATGCTCACGAGTTGGGGTATAGTTGAATGAGTTATGGTATATGAATATGATGGAATATTATTCTTCTATAAGAAATAATGAGCAGGCTGATTTCAGAAAAACCTAGAAAGACTTACACGAACTGATGCTGAGTAAAGTGAGCAGAATCAAGAGAATATTGTACACAGCAACAGCAAGATTATGTGTTTGGGGTTTTTTTTTTTTGAGTATAGGTAGTAGAATAATAATCCTAAATTAATATTTGCAGCCTTAGATGAACCTTATAAACTCAAGGGACTCCTTACAATTATTATAACACTTCTTGAAGAAGATGACCATCAGTATGAAGATGAGCCTCTGCCCTGCCTTACTACAAGATATGAACCTGGAGGGGACTGTTGGGACAGATCAGAGCAGGAGTGAAGGTGAAATGCCAATTTAGCAGTTTTGTAAAATATACCATGTTTTGATGTTTTAAGTATCAATCTCCTGAGAAAACATAATAGTAAGTATAAGTTATTACTTCCTATTCGATGTTTGTTTTTATTATACTTGTAAATCTTTTATTTTTGCTAACTTTTCTCTTTTGTAAAGGAAAGAAATTGCTTCCACATATCTGATTTACATTTTACGAGTTTCTTAGGGTAGGGACATAAAGAATGAGAGAATGCAAGAAAAGTGTCCTAAACCTAAGACAGAAATCAATGCAAGAAATCCCTTAGTGGAAAGAAGGAAATGTGCCTCACAACAAATGGGTTGTTTTACTACACTGATAGTATTAGAGCCTCAAAATTTAGAGCACACTGTAGGAGAATATTGTCTCTTTGTGTTTGACTTTACTCTCAAGCAGATCTAGACTTCTTGCCTTATGATGTAATAACTTTGAATAGCTTGTCTGAGACCCTAGTGAAATACAGGTTTGTTAAGGTAAAGATTGACTTGTTTATCTACACACACCCCAGATAGGTAGATGGGAGTAGCTCCATGGATCAGTGGATAGACCACTGACCTTGCAATCAGGAGGATAGGTAGATAGGAAGATGTACAGATAGATATAAGTTTGCATGTGTGTATAATATTATATATATGTATATATACATATACATATATATATACACACATCTTTACCATATATAGATCTAGATCTAAAATGACAGAAAGTGAAAAAGTAAGAGCCCTAAGACAGATTCCTAAGATACACCCACCATAATGAGTGGGACATGAATCCAGCAAAGGAAACTGAGAAAGGGTAGCCAGACATATTGAAAGTGAACTAGGAGAGAATAGCATGCCAAAAACCTATAATTTGAATGTCTAGGAGGTAGTTAACAGTTTCAAGTGCTTCAGAGAAGTCAAGAAGGATAAGGGCTGAGACAAAACCCTCATATTTGGTCATTAAAAAACACTGGAAACTTTGGAGAACAGTTTCATTTGAGTGATGAGGTTAAAATTCACAAGAATGAAAAATATATGAAAGATGAGAAAGTAGTGGCAGCCAATATTAGATTGCTTTCTAGGAGTTTGTCTATAAAAGGGGAGAGATAGGATGAAAGCTCAAGGAGGTGGTAAGATTAAGGGAGGTACTTCAGGAATGAGGGAGATTCTAGACATATTTACAAGTAATAGTAGAAGATAGAGTTTGTAACTAATAAGAAGAAAAGTTGAAAATTAGGGAAAGAGCATGTACTAAAAAGGGCAAATTCCTGGAAAGAATGGGACCAAGAGCACAGATTGGGTTGTCAAATTAAAAAAAGGTCATCTCTTCCTCTGACTCTGGAGCCAAGCGGAAGAGTAAAAAATAATATGGAAATGATTTGAAGTGAAGAACTGGAAAGAATTTAATAATAACTTCATTTTTTTCCTCTAAAATATGAGATGAAATGCTCTGCTCACAATGGAAGGGTAGTGCTTATCCCATTTCATTTTAAAGGCTATACAATTCTAAGTCTCGAGACTCTTTTTTCCCCCCAACTTCTAAGATTGTCTAACTATTAGAAACTGCTTCTAAAAGTCTTCCTTCACCTTTTTCAATTTATTAGAATTTCATTCAGAGTGTAGCTGCTCTCCATGTTACAGTTTTTTGGAGCCACCCAGGAAACCATCTGACATGGGCTAAATAAGGTTGAAGGTAACCAATGGCCTCAAATTTGTCTGTGAGTTAAGGGGATATCTACCCTAAACATGTGAAGAAAAGTGTCCTAAACCTAAGACTGAAATCAATGCAAGAAATTCCTTAGTAAAAAGAAGGGAGTGTGTCTCACAACAAATGGATTGTCTTACTACCCTGATAGTATTAGAGCCTCACAATTTCTTTAGAGCACACTGTAGGAGAATATTGTCTCTTTGTGTTTGACTTTACTCTCAAACAGATCTAGACTGCTTGCCTAGTATAACTTTGTAATAACTTTGAATAGCTTGTCTGAGACCCTAGTGAACTAAGCATAATGGGAAGATTAGAATAGTTTGTTCCAATAGCAATGAAGGCAGCTGAAACAGGCATTGTGGAGCTTTCAGACCTGCTCAGGCATCAAAGGTGCCAAAGTCATCCACTGCATCCTGACTCTTGGTCAATCATCTTGATTTTTGTCCTGTCACTGAACTTTGATTGAGCCAGAAAGAGTGAATCTGAAGACTTTGTGCAACACTTTCTTAAATTTAATTCATGTGCTAGTTGGACATTGCCCATGATGTCATAGGTCCTCCTCACAAATGAAGTATGAAAACCAAAAAGAATTACATCCTCAATCTGGTTTAGCTCATCTGCAAAGAAGGTTTGCCAGGGTATGGTTGCTGTACATGCCAGTTTCTTGGAGCTACAGATGAGAGTTGGGTGAAGGTGACTATCAAAAGTGGATGAGCTACACTGAAAAAGATTCAATAAGCCCTCACACCATTGGTACTAGTTCTCCCTGAACTCTCCATATGGCATTTGATTTAAAAGACTCTCCCATAAAGAAATGATATATATCTGTAAGACTTTAGAACCTTTGGCAGTCATTCTGGAAGGATTGTTAGTGACAAGAGAAACTGGGAAGACATGGAGAAAGGGAATGAAGACGACTTCTTTCCTGGAAAGAAACATTTGAATGCTAATATTGTTAAGAGAGTAACAAGAATTTTTTTTGGCTTGATTTTTAAAATCTTTTTAATTAAAGATTTTTATTTTCAGAACACATGCATAGATTCACCTTTGCAAAACCTTGTGTTCCAAATTTTTTTTTTCTTTCCCTTTCCCCACCCCTTTCCCTAGATGGCAAATAATCCAATATATTAAACATGTGCAATTCTTCTATACATATTTTCACAAATATCATGGTACACAAGAAAAATAATATAAAAAAGGAAAAAATGAGAAAGAAAAGAAAATGCAAGCAAACAACAATAAAAAAGATGAAAATACTATGTTCTGATCCACACTCAGTCCCACTGTCCTTTCTCTGGGTACAGATGGCTCTCTTCAACACAAGACCATTGGAACTGGTCTGAATCACCTCATTGTTGAAAAGAGCCATATCCAGGTGACAAGAATTCTTGAAAAGGGATTTTAATCGTGTGAATTTGTTGTGGCATAACATATAACTGGATAAGTTATGGTATATGAATGCAATGGAATATTGTTGTTTTATACAAAACAATTAGCAAGATGATTTTATTTTATTTTTATTAAAAACTTTTTATTTACAAAACATGAGTGATTTTTCTACATTGACCTTTGCAAAACTTTTTTTTGTTCCAAGCTTTTCCCCTCCTTCCCCCCACCCCCACCTCTAGATGACAGGTAATCTAATACATGCTAAATATGTTAAATTATATGACAAATCCAATATATGTATACATATCTATACAGTTATCTTACTGCACAAGAAACATCAGCTCTAGAAAGAGAGAAGAAAAAAAAAAACAACCTAAGAAGGAAAACAAAATGCATGGAAATATTCACAGAAAGCGTTAAAATGCTATGTTGTAGTCCACACTCAGTTCCCTCAGGCCTCTCTAGATGTATATGATTATCTTCATCGCTGAACAATAGGAACTGGTTTGAATCACATCATTGTTGAAGAGAACCATGTCCATCACAATTGATCATCGTATAGTCTTGTTGCTATGTATAATGTTCTCCTGGTTCTGCTGATTTCACTCAGCATCAGTCCATGCAAGTCTCTCCAGGCCTCTCTGAAATCATCCTGCTGGTCGTTTCTTACAGAACAATAATATTCCATAAAATTCATTCATATACCATAATTTATTCAGCCATTCCCCAATTGATGGGCATCCTTTCAATTTCCAGTTTCTTGCCACTAAAAAAGGGCTGCCACAAACATTTTTGCACATGTGAGTCTTAAAGGAGGGAAACCTCCTTTAAGATCTCTTTGGGATATAGGCCCAGTAGAAACACTGCTGGGTCAAATGGTATGCACAGTTTGATAACTTTTTGAGCATAGTTCCAAATTGCTCTCCAGAATGGCTGTATCCCTTCACAGTTCCACCAACGATGCATCAGTGTCTCAGTTTTCCCACATTCCCTCCAACATTTATCATTATCATTTCCTGTCACTTTAGCCAATCTAACAGGTATGTAGTGGTATCTCAGAGTTGTCTTAATTTGCATTTCTCTGATCAACAGTGATTTGGAGCACCTTTTCATGTGACTAGAAATAGTTTCAATTTCTTCATCTGAAAATTGTCTGTTCATATCTTTTGACCATTTATCCATTGGAGAATGGCTTGAATTCTTATATATTTGAGTCAATTCTCGATATATTTTAGAAATGAGGCCTTTATCAGAACCTTTGGATGTAAAAATATTTTCCCAGTTTACTGCTACCCTTCTAATCTTGTCTGCATTCATTTTGTTTGTACAAAAACTTTTTAACTTGATATAGTCCAACTTATCTATTTTGTGATTAATGAGGATCTCTAGTTCTTCTTTGGTCACAAATTCCTTCCCCCTCCACAGGGCTGAGAGGTAAACCATCCTACGTTGTTCTAATTTGTTTATAATATCATTCTTTATGCCTAGATCATGAATCCATTTTGACCTTATCTTGGTATATGGTGTTAGGTGTGGGTCAATGCCTAGTTTCTTCCATACTAGTTTCCAATAATCCCAGCAGTTTTTGTCAAATAGTGGGTTTTTATCCCCAAAATTGGAATCTTTGGGTTTATCAAACACTAGATTACTATTGTCATTGAGTATTTTGTCCTGTGAACCTAACCTATTCCACTGCTCCACTATTCTATTTCTTATCCAGTACCAAATGGTTTTGGTGACCACTGCTTTATAATATAGTTTTAGATCTGGTACAGCTAGGCCACCCTCATTTGCATTTTTTTTCATTAATTCCCTTGAAATTCTTGACCTTTTGTTTTTCCAGATGAATTTTGTTGTTATTTTTTCTAGGTCAGTTAAATAATTTCTTGGGAGTATGATTGGTATAGCACTAAATAAATAGATTAGTTTAGGTAGTATTGCCATCTTTATTATATTCGCTCGACCTATCCAAGAGCACTTGATATTTTTCCAATTGTTTAGATCTCACTTTATTTGTGTGGAGAGTGTTTTGTAGTTTTGCTCATATAGATCCTGACTTTCCCTTGGCAGATATATTCCCAAATATTTTATACTATCGATAGTTATTTTGAATGGAATTTCTCTTTGTATCTCTTGCTGTTGCATTTTGTTGGTGATGTATAAAAATGCTGATGATTTGTGTGGATTTATTCTGTATCCTGCAACTTTGCTCAAGTTGTGGATTAATTCTAATAGTTTTTTAGTTGATTCTCTAGGGTTCTCTAAGTAGACCACCATATCTGCAAAGAGGGATAATTTGGTTTTCTCATGACCTACTCTAATTCCTTTAATCTCTTTTTCTTGTCTTATTACCAAAGCTAGCATTTCTAATACAATATTGAATAGTAATGGTGATAATGGGCAACCTTGTTTCACCCCTGATCTTATTGGGAATGGTTCCAGTTTATCACCATTACATATGATGCTAGCTGATTTTAGAAAGGCCTGGAGAGACTTACATGAACTGATGCTAAATGAAATTGAGTAGAACCAAGAGAACATTACACACAGTAACAAGAGTATGTGATGATCAACTCTGATGAACTTGGCTCTTTCCAACAATGAGGTTGAAATATAGCAGTAATGCTGAGGTCCCCTGACCTTTTGTTCTAACAATCTGTTTGTCAATGATCCTAAAGTCTCTTGGCCTTAGGAATACTATAGTATATATAGTCCTACAGATTTTGATGACTGCCAGAGAAGATAAACTGTTGATCCCTGATAATAGGGTTTCTGAGACAAATGGTGAGGTGTATATCAGACTACTCCTCAGTTCTACCCCTAAGCTATAAAATTAGCAAATCAGCAACTTGAAGAAACTGATCTCTTTGTCTTTTCCTAGAAATTTATCTTTTTGCTCCTGATTTTTTGCTAAAGCCTTTTTGAACTTAGCCTGCTTCAAATAGCATTACAATTATAATAAACTTTGCCTCTTGACTTGGAGATGGGTCTGAGCCTGCAAATTCTTTTGAGACACTGGTGTGGAACCTCAATCTTAAGGGGATCTCATCTGAACCCCAACACATTCACCTCACAGATCAATCTTTCCCTTGGAGGCCAGAAGAACTAGGCTCTGTTCTAAAGACAATGTATATAATTTTTAGGGACAGGGAGGACCTTTAAAAATAAAACAGAACAAAAACCAGACTTGAATAATGACTCCACTCTATGAGACAATAAGCCAGTCAGCATGACTCCTTTTATGAAGCAAATAAGTTGACATTTTAAACACCTACTGTGTGCCAGGTTCTAAGCTAAGGACAAGGATACCAAAAAAAAAAAGGAGGGGGAAACAAGCCCCGATCTCAAGCTCATAATCTAGAATCGAATGGGGGAGACATGCAAACAAGTTGTGGTCAAACAAGATGTAGATAAAATAAACTGGGGATAACCTCAGAAAGAAGGCACTAGCATTAATCGTGACGCCACAGAGCTGCCATTATGGGAGTAAATAGAGACAATTTGGGGCCGTCATATTTTCTGTTCATAACTGGGTAACGAATTAAAGGATGTGGCTTGGTTCTGAAAACAAAGGCCATAAGGGGCAGAACGCAAAGCAGGTGACCGTACAAGTTGCTGTGACAAAAGAAAGGGCGGGGGAAAGTAAGACGTAAAACGAGTGCGCCACGACGCCTGGGCAATGTACGTCTCAACGTCTGCTGATCGCCTTTCCCTCAGTCCCTCCTCTTCCACCCCTCGCTGCAGTCGCAGCCTGATGACGCACGGCCGGAAGTGGCGCTTTAGAGGGGGATAATAAAGACCGCGGCGACCGCTGTGGGAAGGTGCTTGGGGCTACCTCTCTATACAGAGTCTCCTCCTTCCTGTGATCGGGAGCTGTGCCGAGCCTTTTCCGAAAGAAAAGCAGGCCATCATGGGAGGTGGAGATCTGGTGAGTGAAAGGAGCCCGAAGCAGGCTGGGCGGGGAAGGGCCTGGGGGTCTTGGTAACCATAGTAACGGAGGAATGCTGAGGTTGAAGGAAGGAGGATGACCTTGGTTTCCTCTGCACCCTATCCCCGAGGAACTGAGGCCTAAACCCCGCTGCAGCGAGCAGAAAAGAGAGAAAGGGAAAGAAGGCAGAGAGATCCTGAGGCTGTTTTGGCGCTTATTATTAAGCCCTTACTGTGTGCCAGGCAGTTTATTAGCCAGGGCTACAAAGAAGAATAAAAGTCAGCCCGGCTCTCAGGGAGGTCCCAGTCTAATGTGGGGAGGGTAACATGTAAACATCCGCGTACGGACTTTGGACAACTCAGTTGAGGATGGATAGCAGTGATTTGGGGTGAAGAAAGAAGCCAGGATGTTAAAGGGAGGGGAGAGTCCTGGACAGGGAGAGGAGACTTAATAGTCAGACCACCCTTCTCTTTCATGGAAGGTAAGTGGCCTCAGAGAGTTCCAAGTGGTGACATAAAGAAGAAATGGGCAGCCTGAGGCCCGAGCCCCTGGCTTCAGCCATTGTTATCTTCTCTCCTCTTCCCCCCTCCCCGCCCCCGTCCCCGCTTCCCCTTTTTCCTTTTCTCTCATGGCAGCTCTTACCTTCTTTTTCGTCCTTCCTTCACATTTCTGCCAAATGAACCTTCTGTAGGCACAAATTTCTGGCCAGATACATCCAGGTTTCTTAGCTTAGTTTTAAAAGACTGGAGTCCCAATTTTCTACCCCTCATTTTTATTTGTATTTCCCACTGTGCAGCTTACACTCTAGCCATACCTTCTCACTCTATCTTATTATCCCTTATACTCCCCTTTATTTCTTTTTTTTTTCTTGGCTCTAGTACTTTTTCTCATGATTTTCCCTAAATATTATTTACTGATTGACACCCCTACAAATATGAAACATTCTTTTTAAACCCTAATCATCATTTAAAACACCTTAAATTCTGCTTTCTTTTTAAAGGCTTGCTTGGTCCTTCTAGTTGGAATTGATATTTCAAGTCAGCAGACATTTGTTAAAAGTATTGTAGTGCATATATTAAGATTGTTTGCCATGGGGGGGGGGAGGAAGGGAAAATATGAAACACAAGGCTATGCAAGGGTCAGTGTAGAAAAATTATCCATGCATATGTTTTGAAAATAAAAAGCTTATAAAATTAAAAAAGAAAAGAAAACAAGAAATGGACATCACCAAGTCAGATCCCAGAAAAGTATACTTTAAGAGTCTGGGGTAAACTTACACTGTGAAGAATTCTTTTATTCTCCAAGAAGCCTCAGTATTATTGTCCAGACTATGAAGTTATTATAGTATCATCTGCAGGACTAGAAGTGCATATGGTTAGAATTGATGGAATCAGGTTACACACACAAAAAGACCATATGAGCTAGCTATTTCCCTAGAAAATAAAACTAAAAGTTAAATCAATCCAGACCCACCTATTTTATTTCTGATCAGAGAGTTGGAAGAATATCTGTTTTCTAGGGTTGGCCTATGAGAGTGTTTATGCTATGGTTAGTATAAATGTCACAGGTCTTTGGTTTGAAGTGGCTTTGCAGAAATCGTGACTGGAGAGTTTCAAATAGAAAAATCACAGAACAAATAAAACATCAATTAAGCTTTTTAATAGAGTTTAGGTAGTTAAAGCAGCAGGATTAAGGATATAAAGTTGATTGGTTAAATTCTTCTACAGAATATGAATGGACTTAACACAAGGAAATAAAATACTGGAGACCACTTTATCAAGTTTATCAAGTTCTATAAAGGTCTTGCCACAAAGCAGGAAAAACTGTAAGACCATGAAGTCTTTGACTTTGTCAGATTCCAAAAAACAAACAAAAACCCTGTTGTTGTGGGCAAAGCATTGTGCTAGGTAGGCCCTGAAGGAGTTAAGCAAGAATATGATTCTTACCTTCCTGGAGCTTTCAATCTAGTAGGGAAGGAGAGAACATGTAAGTAAGTTTATTTAAGAGTTAGGAAACAACTAGCTTTGTGAAGTTCAAGGATAAGAAAGTTACTAAGTTTAGGGAACAGGGCAGGTTTTATTATGGCATTTGAGTTGGGCTTGAAAAGATAGGTTCTCCTAAGAGGTGATTGATATTTGTGGAGAGAAAAGAATGGAAATATGCATCTTAAGGGGTGGCTGGTACTTGCTGGCTAATGGTCATCAGCATTTATTAAGTGCCTATTATGTGCTAGGAAGGTATAGATTTTTCATTTCTAATCTAGGATCAGTCACCTGAATTTAGGCTTGGTCTGTTCACTTGATCCTTACTTTATACTGTCTTGTCTTCCCTGCCAGAGACTTGAGAGATTGTGTTGTAGATACTTTGATCAGAATATATAATGTGTGGTGTTATTATTAAAGAGTCAGGAAAGAAGCCTTGAAAACTAAGCTTAACCCAGTACAAACCCAAATTGATTTCCCTTTGTAAGTTGCATATATATTACAAAGTCTGCTTGCTAATTTTGGTATTTGTACAAAGGTCTTTTTTTGGACCTGATACTTTACATTTTCGTACACTCATTGATTTGTCTTATTTGCTTTATAAACCCCCACATTAGGGTATCATACCCTTACCTACAGATACTTTATCATTATTAAAACCTTTTATTTTCAAAACATATGCATAGATAATTTTCAACATTCACCCTTGCAAAATCTTGTGTCCAAATTTTTTTGCCCTCCCTTCCTCTACCCCCTCCCCAGAGGGTAAGTAATCCAATATGTGTTAAACATGTCCAATTCTTCTATACATATTTCCACAAATATGCTGTACAAGAAAAGTCAGATCAAAAAGGAAAAAAATGAGAAAGAAAACAAAATGCAAGCAAACAACAACAAAAAGAGAATGTTATGTTGTGATCTACACTCAGATCCCACAGCCCTCTGTCTGGGTGCAGATGGTTCTCTCCATCACTGAACAATTGGAACTGGCCTGAAACATCTCATTGTTGAAGAGAACCATGTCCATCAGAATTGATTATCGCATAGTCTTGTTGTTGCCATGTACAGTGATCTCCTGGTTTCCTACAGATACTCTTAAAACATTTTTTTTTTCAAAAAAAAAAGCCAAAAAACATTTTTTTTCTTTTGTACCTCTGAACCCTCCCAACATATCTTGAGGATTTCTGGCTAGATTTCTTTCTTAAGGACCATGTCTTTTTTTTTTTTTTTTTTTTTAATTTTATTTGCAAAACATATGTATGGGGGGGCAGCTAGGTGGCGCAGTGGATTAGAGCACCAGCCCTGAAGTCAGGAGGACTTGAGTTCAAATCTGGTCTCAGACACTTAACATTCCCTAGCTGTGTGACCCTGGGCAAGTCACTTAACCCCAATTGCCTCAGCAAAAAGCAAAAAATAAAAAATAAAAAAAATAAAACATATGTATGGGTAATTCTTCAACATTAATCCTTACATAGCTTTCTGTTACAAATTTTTCCCCCCAACTCCCCACCCCTCCCCTAAATGGCAGGATATCCACTACATGTTAATTATGTTAAAATACTTGACAAATCAAATATATGTATACATATTTCCAAACCCATCATTGTTGTTCAAGAAAAATCGTATCTACACGAAAGACATATCAGATAAAGGAAAAGCAATGTAAGCAAACATCAAGAGTATGAGAATGTTATGTTGTGGTCCATATTTCACATCCCCCTCTCTGGGTGTATATGGCTTTCTTCAGTGAACAGTTGGAACTGGTTTGAAACATTTCATTGTTGAAGAGAGCCATGTCCATCAGAATTGATCGTCATATAGTATTGTTGTTGCCATGTATAATGATCTCCTGGTTCTGCTCATTTCACTCAGCATCAGTTCATGCAAGTCTCTCCAGGCCTCTCAGAAATCAAAGGACCATGTCTTAAATCAAAACCAGTCTGATTCTCATTGGCCATCTACAGTTACTAAACCAAACCTGTTTTGGTCTTTGTTTGGGTCCCTAACAACTGATGAATGTAAATAGTAATCGTTTTTTCTTAAGCCAAAAATCCTGAGGATCTTCCCTCCCAGATTTATTTGCTTATTTAGAATTTTTTTTTGGGGGGGGGGTAGGGAGGAGGAACTAGGAGATTCTTTGCCTCTATTGATACTGAATAGGAGTGGTTTCAGTCAAACCGAGACCTGTTGAAGACCTAAAAGGCTCAAGTCTCCCATTTCATCCAGGGCCTCCTGCAGTAGTTTTTACCTGTATTTTCTCACTGGGCCCAGAAGGCTCTGGAGGAGAAAATGAGGCAGGTGACTTTGCGGAGCTCTCCCTTTCTCTAATCTAATTTACAAACTGTCATGGCATCACCTCTCTGATGTCTTGGTTCTCATGGAGAAGGAAGAAGGACAAACAACCATCACCATGTCTGTTTGCTTTGTATTTTAATTATTTGTAAAAGGTTTTAAATATGTTTCCCAGGAGGAAAAATTGTCTTATTTATCTTTGTAGCTCTCTGGTACCCGTTGAATATAGTTTGTACTTAGTAAGTATTGTTGAATTGAGTAGGATTTTTAGATCTCTGTCTTCAACCATATAAGTTCTTGATGGTAGCCAGAGAAAGACTCTGCTTTCCCTTGAACTTTGTGTCCCTATCCAAAACTCTGCAGATAAATTGGAGGGGCAAAACCAAAAACAATTCTGATTCTCAAGGAGCATCCATTTTAAGGGAGAAAACATCATGCAAATAAAAAATCACCTGCAGAATAGAAAATAAACTTATATGGGAATATTTGACACCAAGAAAGGCTTCCTGCAGAAAGTGGGGTTTGTGCCCAGTCCTGAAGAAAACCAGGGAGATAAGAGGATTCCAGGTTTAGGGGGCAGGAAATACTGTTCCATGTGAGGAATAGCAAGCAGGCCTTTTCATGAAAAGGTTAACTATCATATGAGAAGCCTGGGAAGGCAAGGAGGTCACAGGCTGTGAAGAGCTGTAACTGGCAAATGGAAGACTATATTTGATTGCTGATAATAATAGGCAACTACTGGAAGTTATTGAGAGAGTTAGGGGGATCATGGTCAGACTTATTCTAAGCAAAACACACTTGAACAGCCATATGGAAGATGGATCAAAATGGGAAAAAGACTTGCAGCAGACTTGAGATAATTAGAAGGCCATCTTAATAGTCCAGTCACAGGTAATGAGGGCTTAAACTAAATTGGTGGCAGCTGTGAAAGTGGAGAGACCCAAGATATCCTGATAAGATTTGGCAAATGACTAGATTTGTGGTATGAGAGAAAGTAAATTAGGGAAAATGCTAAAATATCAAACCTGAGTGACTGTGATGATTGTGGTATTAATAGAAAAAGGGAGAGTTTTGGGGAAAAGATAATGAATTTTGTTTTAGACATGTTGAATTTGAGATGGCAGAAATATCTATTTGAAAAATCTAATAGGAGATTAGGGGATTAAAGCTCAGATATATAAATGTGGGAATCCTCTGCATGGAAGTAATAAATATCTGACTGTTCTTTCTGCTCTCTCCCCTTTTGACTCCATAGAATCTCAAGAAGAGTTGGCACCCACAGACCCTCCGAAATGTGGAGAAAGTGTGGAAGGCAGAACAGAAACATGAGGCAGAAAGAAAAAAGATTGAGGAGCTGCAGAGAGAGCTTCGAGAAGAGAGGGCACGGGAGGAGATGCAGCGCTATGCAGAAGATGTGGGAGCTGTCAAGTGAGTGTTGCAACTTAGCTGAGAACTTTGGAACAAGGGTCTTCTGGTAGGGGTCCAATTCCTATATATTATTTTCATCACAGATTAGTTTCTTTCTTATATGTTACATACATATGTATACACATGCACACAATAGGTGTACGACTTACATGTTCCTACTGTTAATTTGCTTTTTGGGAATGTAGGTTCTTTTTTAATGAACAAAAATTCTTTCCCCCTTTAATTAAAAAACAAACAAAACAAAACTCCCTTTTAAAAAATTAATTTATTTTTAATACATATTGCTTTATGAATCATGTTGGGAGGGAAAAATCAGAACCAAAAGGAAAAGCCACAAGAGAGAAAAAGAAAACAGAAAAAAAAAAAGTGAATATATTATGTGTTGATTTACATTTAATCTCCATAGTTCTTTTTCTGGATGCAGATGGCTTTTTTTTTTTTTTTTCCCGAGGCTTGGGGTTAAGTGACTTGCCCAGAGTCACACAGCTAGGAAGTGCAAAGTGTCTGAGGCCAGATTTGAACGCAGGTCCTCCTGACTAAAGGGCTGGTGCTCTACCCACTGCGCCATTTAGCTGACCCCTGCAGATGGCATTTTCTATCCAAAGTGTATTGTCTTGGACAAAACTCCTTGTAGTAAATTTGCACAGGGAAGCCAAACAAATTCCTAAATTGGTAATGTCCAAAACATATGGATCACATTTTGTTAGTTGAATCCATCACCTCCAATATGCCTTATCACTAGTCTTCTGAAATTGTGCTTAGTCATTGTACAGATCAGAGTATTTAAGTCTTTTAAAATTATTTAAAGTCTTTATGATATTGTTGTTCCTGTATAATTTGTTCTTGTTCTTCAGGAAAATCTTCCAAGTTTCTCTGAATCGGTCTCTTTTATTATTTCTTAACAAGATAAAGCTATTTGATTTCTTTCATATACCATAACTTAGCTATTCCCCAAGCACCTCCTTAGTTTCCAGATCTGAACCAGCACCAAAAAGCTGCTATTATTTTTATTTATGAGTCTTTTCCTCTTTCTTTAATCTTTTTTAGAGTATGGAGTTTAAATGGTACTCCTCAATTAAAAGATATAGTTTAGGAACCTTTGGAGCATATTCTAAAATGTAGGTTCATATTAAGGAATCAGCGTGATGTGGAATGGGAAATGGCCTGGAATTCAGAAACTTAGGTTTCAGTAGTATTTCTCCTACTATCAATACATCAATATGCATTAAAAATATTAAAAAGTTTTACACCCTTGGATAGAGTTTTCTATTATGTAAAATTAGGGCAACATTATCTACTGTTATACCTTATAATGTTGGAAGGATAACATGATGTATGGAAAACACAATCACATAATTTAATTTTAAAAATAAAACCATAAGTAATTTTCTAGGTTTGTGGTGGAGAGTCATCTGTACCATTATTCTCTACCATTAGATTAAATAGTTAAGTTTGCTGTGTATGTTTGAAGTGTCCTCCAAATGTGTGTGTGTATATATATATACATATACATATATGTACATATATATACACACCAGTTACTATAACAGTATCATTCCAGGTTTGGGGGTAAAACATTTTTTTTTGAGCGGGGAGGTGAAAATTCAGTTTTTCCAGATCACAAGGGCACAGAACATGAGAAGTTCATGTTATTGGTTCCAGGCCTTACATGAGGCAAGTCAGCAAATTGCTTATGTCATACTTTTCCCCCATTTGCTCTACAGAAGGCTCTTCATTTTTTATTAATAGATGGCATTTTTTATTTAATACAGTAAGCATTTATTCAAGTACTTACTATGTGCTAGGATACTGAAGATATAAAAATAAGAATAAAACTAACCTAAGCTCAAGCTGGGAATTTTAATCAGGAAAAGCATGTAGGTAGATAAGTAATTTCAGGACTGGGGGTAGAGGCCATCAGCAAAGACCTCTTTTGGGAACAGGCACATAGACTGAGCCTTGAAGGAGATGGAGATTTCAAGAGGTGGAGGTAAGAATAAAACATTACAGATAGTGGGAATAGCCTATGCAAAACCATGGACACAGGAGATAAGAGCATCATGTACCAAGTACAGTGTTAGCCAGATTGGTTGCACCTGATAATGTATGTAAGGGAGAATGATCTGAAATCAGTCTGAAAAAAAGAGCTTTCTGTGAGGTGAAATACTTTTAATGCCATTCTGAGAATTCACATTTTAATCCTAGAGGCAAAAGAGAACCACTGAAGCTTCTTGAGCAGGAGAGTGACATGGTTTCATGAAAACTATCTTTTGAGATCATAGCTATAGTTGGAAAAGATCTTAGAGGCCATTTAGTCTACCATCCTCATTTTACAGATAAGAAAACTGAGTCTCATAGAAGTTTAAACTCAGAGAAGTTGACTTGTCTATTGACTACAGAGGTAGTAAATATCAGAGGTATGATTTGAACTAAGATCTTCTGACTCAAGTCCAGTGTTGCTTCTGCTGCTTCGTGGAGTTGACATTTCTGAAATACAGGAAAGACATAGTAAATCAAAATGATGGGTAAGGGAGAAAAGCTAAAAACTGAAATATTAATGTGTTGCTGATAATTTAAACCCTCCAAATAAAAGTTCTTAATAGACATTTATGTCAAAAATGTATTGTGAACATTAGACTTTTTACATATGGTAAGTACTGGATCTAGAAGTCAAAGCCACATTTTAATAGTTCTTGATTTTCTGAACCCTTTGAAAAAGCTACCAATTTTATCTTATATTCTTCTAAATATCTTCTAAAACTTGCTGAAGATATCATTTTTTAAAAACTACTTAGCAAACCACTTCTATCTGTATTATCATCAGTTGAAAATAATCGATGACTAATCAATGAGTTTTCTATGTAAATGACCTTTCTGGAATTGAATGTCTTATAAGACTACAGGCAGAGTCCTTGTCCATCAGTTTTGCTTGTGTGGTATTATAGGCCCTTAATAAAGCAACAATTCATTTAAAGATGGTTAGTCATCATATTCCCCCATGTATAAAGTTCATCTTTTTTTTTTTTTTATAATAAACGATGAGCAGGATGATTTTATTTTATTTTTTTAAAGCTTTTTATTTGCAAACAATATGCATAAGTAATTTTTCGACATGGACCCTTGCAAAGCTTTCTGTTACAAATTTTTCCCTCCTACCCTCCACCTCCTCCCCTAAATAGCAGGAAGTTGTCTAATACATGTTAATTATGTAAAAATATTTGACACATCAAATATGTGTATATATATTTATACAGTTATCTTGCTGTACAGGGAAGAGATAAAATAAAAATAAAAAACCTGAGAAGGAAAACATAATGAAAGCAAACATCAATAGAGAGTGTGAAAATACTATGTTGTGGTCCAGACTCAGATCCCACAGGCCTCTCCCTGGGTGTACATGGCTCTCCTCATCACTGAACAACTGGAACTGGTTTGAAACATCTCATTGTTGAAGAGAGCCATGTCCATCAGAATTGATCATCATATAGTCTTCTTGTTGCCGTGTACAATGATCTCCTGGTTCTGCTCATTTCACTCAGCATCAGTTCATGCAAGTCTCTCCAGGCCTCTCTGAAATCATTCTGCTGGTCATTTCTCACAGAACAATAATATTTCATAACATTCATATACCATAATTTATTCAGTCATTCTCCAATTGATGGGCATCCATTCAGTTTCCAGTTTCTTGCCACTACAAAAAGGGCTGCCACAAACATTCTTGCACATGTGGGTCCCTTTCCTTCCTTTAAGATCTCTTTGGGATATAGGCCCAGTAGAAACGCTGCTGGGTAAAATGGTATGCACAGTTTGATAACTTTTTGAGCATAGTTCCAAATTGCTTTCCAGAATGGTTGGATCTGTTCACAGTTCCACCAGCAATATATCAGTGTCCCAGCCTTCCCACATTCCCTCCTCCAACATTCGTCATTATCTTTTCTTGTCATTTTAGCCAATCTGACAGGTGTGTAGTGGTATCTCAGAGTTGTCTTAATTTGCATTTTTCTGATCAATAGTGATTTGGAGCAACTTTTCATGTGACTAGAAATAGTTTTAATTTCATCATCTGAAAATTGTCTGTTCATACCCTTTGACCATTTATCAATTGGAGAGAAAGTTCATCTTTCAATATAAGTAATGTGGTTAGCATCATCATCCCTGTCTTTGTTTTGATTATAATTTTATTTTTGGTGATGAGACAATTTTTCCTTATAGGAGATACCATGTTTTCCTAAAGGAATTAGGAGAAATCCCAATTGATAAATGGTCAAAGGATATGAACAGACAATTTTCAGATGATAAAATTAAAACTATTTGTAGTCATATGAAAAGGTGCTCCAAATCACTATTGATCAGAGAAATGCAAATTAAGACAACTCTGAGGTACCACTACACACCTGTCAGATTGGCTAAAATGATAGGAAAAGATAATGACGAATGTTGGAGGGGATGTGGGAAAACTGGGACACTGATACATTGTTGGTGGAGCTGTGAACGGATCCAACCATTCTGGAGAGCAATTTGGAACTATGCTCAAAAAGTTATCAAACTGTGCATACCCTTTGACCCAGCAGTGTTTCTATTGGGCTTATATCCCAAAGAGATGTTAAAGGAGGGAAAGGGCCCCACATGTGCAAAAATGTTTGTGGCAGCCCTTTTTGTAGTGGCTAGAAACTGGAAACTGAATGGATGCCCATCAATTGGAGAGTGGCTGAATAAATTATGATTAGTGAATGTTATGGAATATTATTGCTCTGTAAGAAATGACCAGCAGGATGATTTCAGAGAGGCTTGGAGAGACTTGCATGAACTGATGCTGAGTGAAATGAGCAGAACCAGGAGATCATTATACACAGCAACAACAAGACTATATGATGATCAGTTCTGATGGACATGGCTCTCTTCAACAATAAAATGTTTCAAACCACTTCCAATTGTTCAGTGAAGAAAGCCATATACACCCAGACAGAGGGATGTGAAATATGGATCACAACATAACATTTTCATGCTCTCAATTGATGTTTGCTTGCATTGTGTTTCCTTTCTCTGATTTTTCTTTCTTGTAAATATGATTTTTCTTGCACAAAAATGATGTGTGGAAATATGTATACATATATTCAATTTGTCAAGTATTTTAACATAATTAACATGTAGTGGATATCCTGCCATCTGAGGGAGGGATGGGGAGTAGGGGGGGAAAAATTTGTAACAGAAAGCTTTGTAAGGGCTAATGTTGAAGAATTACCCATACATATGTTTTGCAAATAAAAAGTTTTAATAAAAAAAAAGGAATTAGGAGAAATCATTTTAAGACCATATCAAGCTACGGAAAACAGCAGAGGCAATGATCTGTCCTCATTTCCCTTGACTTGCCTGTTAAATTTGATTTTCCCATGGCATAACATTAAAAATTACCATCTTCTTTCCTTGTCTGTCAGTCATCTGTTTCCTTTTCTGACCCTTAAGGATGGACGTTCCCTTAAGGTCTTTTGGACATTGACACTTGGCTGTTCTGCTGTCACCTCAAATTCATCATGTTTAAAATCAAATCATGAATCTACTTCTAAGACTTGCTTACCATTCTCACAATCATCTGGAATCATGTTTTTTTGGTTTATCCCTGTCCTTCATTCCCTTTCTTCATTCAGTTTCCACATTTTGCTTTTCCTTCAAAAGATTCTATCTGCTTAAATCTTGCCACCTCTGAGTACCTTCCTTGGCTACTCTTGGCCCTCCCTGAACTTTCCCTCCTTTGAATTCCCGAAGCACTTAAAGTCTATACCAAGCCATTTAGTATAGTTCTGTATGTGTTAATCAGAGGAGGTTTTTGACTGAATCCTATTCTTGACAACTGCTACATGAATTTACTCCTGGCACTTTAGAAAATGTATTACACTGAGAGTCACAAGACTTGAGTTTAGACTCCAGCTTTACTATCTAACTATGAGATTTGACTTCTTTTGTGTCCATTTCTTTGTATATAAAATGAATATGAATGGATATGAAGGTTGTATTACCTTCCATTAAAACCCTACTCTTGTATTGTGAAGAATTTTCAAAGGCTGCCATTTTGACAGGTACTGTAAAATTGTCTTTCCAAGATTACCTTAGCTAATTAAAGAAAGCCATCATCAGAAAGTGATTTTTTTTTTCTTTTTAGCACATCAGTTTATACATTATTTCATAGGATCCTAGATTGAGAATTAGGAAGGATCTTGGAGGCCACTGAGTCCGACTCTCATTTCTACAGATGAGAAAATTGAAGCTCAGAGAGGTTGAGACCTATAGGTCACACAGCCAGTAAAATGTTTGAAGCAGGATTTGAACCAAGGCCTTCCTGACTCCACACCTAGTGCACTACTTATCTCAACACATCACTAGCTGCTTCTGCTTAAGTATCCTAGGCTTCAGAGGGGCTGTTATATTGACAGAGGCAGTAAACAACACACCAGTTAGATCCTGAATCTTCAGAAATATTGTAGTATTTATCTTTCTTTGTTCTGTAAGGTTATTCTGAATAACAGATGATATAATGAATGAAACACCTTGTAGACCTGAAGGATTTATAGAATTTGTATAAGCTATTATCTATTGATCACATGGAAGGTGATCTGTTGAAAAGATGAATTTCTGAGAATTTTTTTTATAATTCAGTTCTGATTATTCAGTGATGAAGAAAGCCATATACACCCAAAGAGAGGAATATGAATGTAGACCACAACATAACATTTTAATTCTCTCTATTGATGTTTGCTTGCATTATGTTTCCCTTCTCAGATTTTTTTTTCTTGTAGATCTGACTTTTTTTGCACAGCAAGATAATTGTAAAAATATGTATACATATATCCTATTTGTCAAGTATTTTCACATAATTAACATGTAGTGGATTTCCTGCTATCTAGGGGAGAGGTGGGGACTAGGGGGAAAAAATTTGTAACAGAAAGCTTTGCAAGGATCAATGTTGAAAAATTACGCATACATATGTTTCGCAAATAAAAAGCTTTTATATATGTATATAATTGTGGGGTGTTTTTTTTCTCTTGGAATCAGAAAAAAAGAAGAAAAACTAGACTGGATGTACCAGGGCCCTGGTGGCATGGTGAACCGTGATGAGTACCTGATGGGACGTCCTATTGACAAATATGTTTTTGAGAAGATGGAAGAAAAAGAAGCAGGTTGTTCATCTGAGACAGGACTTCTGCCAGGTTCCATATTTGCTCCCTCTGGTGCCAATTCTCTACTTGACATGGCCAGCAAAATCCGGGAAGACCCACTTTTCATCATTCGGTATTAGCATGGGTTGGGAAGGGAGTCTTAATTCCCTGACACTTTAAGAAGCTTTGCTAAACTGAATTTAGTAGACTCTCTTTGTTTTAGTATCTCCTTAGCTTCTTTTCCTTTTGAATGAATTTGTTCATATCTAAGACTGGGCATCCAGGTGCTGGGAAAGTCTAATTTAAGAGATTTTTTTTTTTTTAATTGACCAGACTTGAGGTTGCTGGCAAATTTATAGTTTGATCAAGATTTGTTTTCCTAATCTTAGCATCTTTGTTGTAAATGTGGTTTCAAGCTCAAACTAAAGGAAAACTGGCAGCCTTTGAAGGATCTAGGGCTTGGGGTAAAAGGAATGGGTGAGCAGAGAAGTTCACTCCTAGATTAACTATTGAAGCCAAGATGAGGAAAAGAAAGTTGCTATCTTTACTAGATTATAGGTTATTCATGTCCAACAGAACTGCTGACTCACTGTGTGTCCTCTGAATGCTAGGATCCTCTAGCCTATAGACAGGGGAAGAATAAACTAGGCACTGGGACTCTCTGCTCTTTCTCACTCTACTGCTAGAGAATGTAGAAAATGTGGTTCTTAGTCATCTCTACTGATAGTGTGGGCTTGCTTTTTTTTTTTTTTTTTTTTGCTTTTTGCTGAGGCAATTGGGGTTAAGTGACTTGCCCAGGGTCACACAGCTAGGAAGTGTCTGAGACCAGATTTGAACTCAGGTCCTCCTGACTTCAGGGCTGGTGCTCTAACCACTGCGCCACCTAGCTGCCCCGGCTTGCTTTCTTTATAGGGAATTTGCCTTAAACTCCTTAAAGGTTTCTCCACTTATTTTAACCAAAGAGAAGGAAGAGTAGAGCCTTCAAGTTCAGCATTAACAGTCCCTTGCCTGATCAATTTCTAAGATAATTTTAAGCATTGAGTTCTTATAGGAGGCAGGAAAATGAGCTGATTGTCAGCAAGAAATAGGAGAACCAGAATTTTCTAAAGATAATGACATCTGCAGATTTGGGAAGGTCTCTGGTTTTAGCTCTGCCATAAAGATTTCTATAGTGGACTTGGGATGGATTTGTGTACAAAAGCATCCATTTAGAGAACCATTTAATCTCCTTTGAAAAAAGAGATGTCTGTGATTTTTACTTTTACAATTTGCTTTCAGAAAGAAGGAAGAAGAGAAAAAGAGAGAAGTCTTGAATAATCCGGTGAAAATGAAGAAAATTAAAGAATTGGTAAGCATTGCAAATTATAAGAATTCTCAATCAACAAATATTTATTAAGTGTCTTCTGTGTCAGTCATTATACAAAGCTCTAGAGGTAGATACATAAATTAAATATTCTTTACTTGTTAGCAGATTATGTTCTAATGGGAGAGGCAGGGATGTAACAAGGACATATATAAGTGTAGACAGAATAAGTATAATGAGAATACCAACAAATACAAAATTGTTAAATACAAGATAGTTTGGGAGACAGCGAGGTGGTACAGTGGATGACCTGAGTTCAAATCCAGCCTCAGACACTTAATAGTTTTGTGATTCTGGACAAGTCACTTAATCCTGATTTCTGTTAAAAAAAAAAAAAAAAATTACAAGGTAGTTTGGGAAGGAGAGCACCAGAATGGGCAATAATAGGAAAGGAGATGATGATGCTTGAGCTTCATCTTGAAGGAAGAAGTGTCCTTTGAAGCTGAGGTAAGGAGAGAGTGCATTCTGTGCATAGAGATGGGAGATAACAGTGTCATGTGAAGAACAATGAGAAGATCAGTTTAGCTGGATTACAGGCTATTTTATGAAAAAAAAAATCGTATTTTTACTCTTGACAAGTAAGATTTATGATCTAGATCTGGAGGAGACCTCAGAGGCCTCCTAGTTCAATCTCTTTAAATGTTTCTATTATAGAAAATACATATCTTTCAGTGACTAGATATCTTGCATTTTACCAAAACATACAAACTTCATCAGTCAAAACAAGCCTACTATACTATCATCCTCAAAATGGTTAAGCAAAACCATCTGAGTGATCTGTACTGATACTGCATGCAGTCTTTTATTTCCATTGTTTATTTGTTACAAGGAAGGCAAGGTGTATGCTTTGTCTTTAATAAGTTCATTGTATTTTTATGAGATTTGTGTGTGTGTGTGTGAGTGTGTGTGAATGACGTTAGTGAAACGTTCTTTTTTTTTGTTAGGGGAGGGAAGAAATTGTGTGGCATAATTTTCTTGATATAAGAGGGAGCCTAGATTTTACTGTGCTTTCCATCTGATCATGTTGGTTTTTGGTTTTTTTTTTGTTTTTTTTTTTTTTTCAGCAGATCAAAGCCTTTTGCTGAATTTTTTGACAATCCTCAATCCTCTTCCATTTCCAGTGCTGCCTAGTCTTAGGCAGAATCAGACAGAATTGGAAATTTGCAAGGCATTGATGCATCTAATCTAACTTTGACTAAAAAAATTCCTAGGTTGTCCAGTCTTTGTTGGAAACCTTCCATGGAGGGGGATCTTGTGGCCTCTTTCATTATTGCCTGTTTCATTATTGGGCCGCTCTCATTATTAGGGAGCTATCCTGACATCCAGCCTAAATTGGCTTCTTTGCTACTTCCACCCATTGTTCTTCGTTCTGCTCTTGGAGATCAACTAAATGGAACAATTTGGCTCCCTCCTGCATGTAATAACCTTTATTTCTTGTAGTTAGGTCCCTATTAAGGTAGCCCAAAAATGAAATGCCTTTTTTGACTGCCATATTACACTGCTGATTCATATTGAACTTGCAGTCCACTAACTCTCCCACCTCCCAGCTTTATTCAGAACAGTAACATCTATCAGTGTCTCCCCCATCTTATACTTATGAGGCAGCATGAGGAGAACATTGAGCTGGGATCCAGAAAATCTGGTTCTATTCCCATGACTCGAGGTAAGTTGCAGTCTCCCACAGGCTCAGCTTCCTCATCTTGAGTTTTTGTTTATTTATTTGTTTTTTGTTTTGTTTTGTTTTTTGAGGCAGTTGGGGTTAAGTGACTTGCCCAGTAAATATGTGAGGCTGGATTTGAACTAAGGGTCTCCTGACTTTATGGCTGGCACTTTAGCCATTCCAACTCCTAGCTGCCCAGAGTTTTTTCATCTTATAAAATGTCAATTGCTGCTCTTGACTTAGGAAAGATGTATTTTGTAAAACACTCTATAAATTGGACCTCTTTCTCCACTAAAGTCCAGCTCTGATGCCTCATTGTGTTATGGAGGCACACTAAAGGCTATACAACAAAGGGACATGTACTGCCTATGGCTGACCCTACTAGACTGAAAAGGCTTTGAAGGTGAACTTTTAAGTCCCTTTTTTTTTTTTTTTTTTTTTTTTTGAGGGCCAGTTTAGTTGAATTTCATCATCAGGTTGGCCACAGAATATGATGAATTTTTTTGCCATAGTATCTTTCAAAGAGTACTTGGTAGTTGAAGGTTTACTGTTCTTAGCTGATAGGAACCCATTCTGTTGAATAGCAATAACTCTTAAATGAAGGTATGTTCTTGGCTTGAAATGGAAACTTTGATAATGTTCCATCTTGCTGACAACTAAAAAGCTATGCGTTTAATAGAATGAAGGTAATAACATTTTTCATCCTTCTAAGAGTCTAGTATAGGTCCAGCACGTAGTAAGTTCTTTATAAATGTATTGGTTCTGTTGAGTGTTTGGTACCTGTTCTCTTACATGGCAAATTGCCTGAGCTTGGAGGATACTTCCATGGGAGGGAGTCAGGAATAAAAAGGTGGAGCAAAACATCATTGTGCTTTGTGAATTTTCTAGTTGCAAATGAGCCTGGAAAAGAAGGAGAAGAAGAAGAAGAAGGAAAAGAAAAAAAAACATAAGAAGCACAAGCATCGAAGTTCCAGCAGTGATCGCTCTGCCAGTGAGGAAGAGCGGAGCCATGGAAGGTGCATGGAGAGCATGTTTGGTGCCCCGTTAGCTTATATGTCACTGGGTAGCATGCTGGGCCTGGAGAGGTTGGCCTGGTCTTAGTGATCTTTTGTCAGGAAAAAACCTCTCAGTAACTGACACAAGATCTTTCAGCTTCTGATTCTTACAGGACAGAAATGGGTTTGTCAGGCTTTGTTTTTTTAAACAGACTGATCCACCCATTTATAAAATTTTTATTCTGACATTAGATATCAAATAGCATGGCTGTTTGCATATACTTAGTATAGGAAAAGATGATTGTACATGAAACTGTATGTATGCTATTTTTCCTAAGTATATGATACAATCCACCTGTAGCTTTCAAAGCTGTTTTACTTATCTGACCTTATTTCTGTTCTTTTCTTTCCATTTATCCACCCATTCTTCCCACTCTGTCTCTCTCCCCCATAAGAATAGCAGCAGGCACCTCTGCCTGTGACTCACTGTCAGCCTCCAGAATAGCAGCATAAGGTTGGAGGAAAGAGCTCCAGTGGGGGTTGGGGCTATCGAGCCAGGCCCACGATTTTTCACAGGAAAAACAAGATTGCACTGATGCATCTTCCCAGCCAAGAAAACCCAAATAGGGAAACACACTCCCAAGTAATAAAGGGGAGGTGGGAAGGCAGTGGAGGGGGCAGGAAGTGTGTTTGAGCACTTGAGATTAAACTGCTTTCTATATCTCCTCCCTCACACAGTTGTTTGTATTCTTTTTTGCCTTTAAATTTCTTCTTAGGTCTCAAAAGAAGATGGCTAGTCCTCCTCCTGCTTTACCCAAAATTCCAGGTTATGGCCTACAGGTAGGTACCTGAGCTCCCTCCATAATACTGGCAGCATGCTGTTTTGTTCAAGTGGTATTGAGCATTTTTTAGCATATGATATTTATGAAAGATAATAAGATGCCTAAATATTTAGGGCAAGGACCCTTGAGGGGCAACTGTTTCTTCTTCCATCATACACTTTTGTCTCTTGAGAGAAAAGGACAGCCCCTTGAATTACATGCTAAAATGTCAAGGCTGTGATTTGAGATTCCTCATTTCTCATTACCCTCTCCATCCCTTGCCCTAGGTCTGGATAGGAGAGAGTTAAGAAGGGAAGTAGTTTGGTTAAGTGAATAAGGTTTGAGGGGTACTTTTAAGGTGTTATTCCTAAATTTGTATGGCTATACCTGCCTTGAACAAAGTTCTGTAATGATAAGATGATATACTCCTGATATTTCCTTTTGTGACATTGGTGGTCATTCCTTCCTCAGGATCACTGGACTCTTAAAATGCAGGTATCTAGATAGCTATTCTGCTTTATGTTCTCTGTAGATTAAAGACACTGACCGTGATCGGAGACTACCAGGACCTCTGGCTGTTGAAGTTGGGGGAGCACACAGGGTCAAGAATTATTCTAGGTCACGGAGCCCCTCTCGTTCTCCAAAACACCCCAGCAGGAAAGACACGTGGGATGCTGAGACTCGAAGGAGGTCACAGTCCCCTAAACATAGTAGACAGTAAGTGTGTCAATTAATGAAGAAATAATTCTAGGAAGTGTGCTCAAGTGACTGACTACAGAACACTTGATTTCAGTTAGCAGTATCTATATGCTTTATTGTTTCCCTGCACTTTCATAGATACTTGTCTGTTGGATGCTATTTTTGTTACATTTAACTTTCCTTCTTGCCTATGGATGTATAAATCAGAAAAACCATTAATTTATAGGTACATACTATGTTACAGTGTACTTTGAAGATTGGGTTAAATGGTATCTTTGTCATCTCCTGTGTATTCCCAGTAGCTTTCTCTTTAAGACATTGTCCTTCCTTCTTCCTGTCTCTTCTCTCCCTGAATGACTCCCCCCTCCCTCCCAGCAGCTGTCTTACTATTATGTATGTATTATAACTCTTCTCCCAAGGGTTTCAGACACATGAAGTTAGGCCCCTTTGCTGAAAAAAACTCTTTCCTTGATTACAGGCACAATTCCAAAGTAAACAGGAAAGAAAGAGGCCGAACTAAGAGTCCTTCCCCCAAAAAGGAAGGGTATCAAAGGCGACATGCTCCAGGTTACACCAGGTAAGTGGAGTGCCTAATAGGGTAGCTCCAAAACCTTGAGTTATGGGCTCAGGAGAAGCATAGACTAGGCTAGAAAGATCTTATCTTATTTAATATATTTTTTTCCTGGTAAGTAATTTTGTGGCTTTTTTTTTTTTTCCATTTTGTTATCTCCAATAACTTATGCCCTATAGAGATGTCCACGGCCAAACTTTTTTTAAAGAAATTTTGTACCTTGAAATATTCACTAAAAATCAATTAAAATTTGATATCAGAAAAGTAGTGAGTCATAAAACAGATATTATTATGTAGAAGATAATAGATATCACCTGATGTATTATCATGAGGAAGGATAATTGAAGATCGGGGGGGGGGGGGGGCCCCTAGACCAAAAGAAAAAGTTTTTGCTCTGAAGGGGGAAGTAGGGTCATAGGATATAACATAGAAACTTAAATACAAGATAATTTGGAAATGAAGGGACAATTACTGACTAGAAGAATCAGAGAATTCTTCCTGTAGGATATAGCATTTGAGATGAGTCTTGAAGATTCTCTGAAGCAGAGATGAGGAGGAAGTGCATTCTGGGCATGGGGAACAGCCTGTACAAAGCACACAGAGAGCTGGATTTCTGCATATGATCTATCAAATAACTAATGGGCAAGTGTGGCTTCAGTCAGTTGATCAAACGTTTTTTAAATTTTTATGTGCCTGGCACTTAGGATACAAAGAAAAAAATTAAACAGTCCCTGCCTTCAATAAGCTTGCATTCTTTTTTGGGGAAAACAATATATACATATCAGTATGTACATAAATTGTTAACTTGTGTGTTGTCTGAATGTAATTGGAATACTTGTGGAGTTCAGGTGAGGAGGGCCTTGTGAGGAGTGGTGTTTCACTGTAGAGATTCCAAAAGGCAGAAGTGAGGAGGAAGTTCAGCACCAGAATGGTGAACAGCACCTACAAACGGGTAAGGATGGGAGATGGGACATATAGTCCAAGGAAAAGCTCAGTTAGCTGAACTATAGGATATGTGAAGGGGGATAATGTAGGTAGTGCTAGAGGGGTAGCTTTGAGTCGAGTTGAGATCCTTTAAATGCCAAACATGAATTTTAATTTGATGCTGGAAGTAATAGGAAACCCTGGGAGTTTGAGCAGTGGAGTGGCTCGTCAGGCTCGAGAAGTATCATTTTGGCAGCTTTGTGGCAGATAAATTAGAGAGGCTGGAAGCAGAAGACCTCATATTGAACGATTAGACATTTAATCCAGAGGGGATGAGGACCTTAAGATAAGAATGATGTAGAGTTTTAACACCAGGAAAGTTAGGGTGAGTGGTGAATTTAAGGGAAAAATAACAAACAGGCTACTGAACGTTGAATTTGAAGAGACTTGAGCAACATTCAGTTCAGGATATTGATTAGATATTTGGTGATGCAGGATTGAAGCTCAGGAGAGAAACTATACTAATGATAAAACTTGGGGAATTATCATCAGCATAGCAATGACGATTGAACCTGTGAGAGAAGTCACCATGTAAGAGACATAAAGAAAGAAGGCTCTATAACCTACAGATAAGAGCTACTGTTGGGGGTAGAAAGGGATAGGAGGAGAGCATGGATGAAGATCCATCAGAGGAAACAGAGTTTGAGGCAGAAAGGAGGGAAGAGGGATCATGAAAGAATAAGAATCACTGTGTCATCTAGATAGTCAACAGGGTCATGGGAAAGACTGAGAAGAATCCATCAATTTTGTCAAATAGGAAATCATAGGAAAACTTGGAAAGAGTGATGAGATACAAAGTGCAGGAGGAGGGATAATTGGGAAATTATTTGGGAAAAGTTGGCTGGTTTAGATTATGAGACTTCTAATCCTAAAATAATGTTTGTATTCCATGTTAGAGACAATGGGAAGCCATTGGAATATTTCTTGAGCAAGGAGATGATATACTCAGACTGGTGTTTAGGAATATTATTTTGATAGCTGAGTAGAATCTAAATTGGAGGTAAGAGGGTGAAACAGTGGGAAGAGAATGCAAACAAGAAATCCAATCAGGAGGCTGCTGAAATAGTCTGTGGTTGTGGATAAGGGCCTGAATAAAGGTAGTTGTAGCTAAAGATATAGAAGCTAGAAATGATATTGTGTAGCTTGATAAGGCTTGGCAACTGATGGCATCTGGGAGGTGATGGAGATTTAAAGAATCAAGAATGACTCTGAAGTATTGAACTTGAATGACTTAGAAGGATGTATTCTCTTAAATGGGACTATTTAAATAATTTGCTTCCTCTTCTGTTAATCTGGGCAATCTATATTTTTGTAGGTATTCCTCCATTTCACTTACATTATCAAATTTATTGACATATAGTTGGGCAAAATAACTCCTAATTATTGCTATAATTTCCTCTTCATTGGTGGAAAATTCTCCCTTTTCATTTTTGAGACTACCAATTTGATTTTCTTCTTACCTTTTTCTAATCAAATTAACTATAGGTTTATCTATTTTGTTGTGTTTTTTTTTTTCATAAAACCAACTCTTAATTATTAATTCCATAGATTTCTTATCTCCCCTTTTATTTTCAGAATTTCAAATTTGGTATTTAATTGGGGGTTTTTAATTTGTTCTTTTTCTAGCTTTTTTAGTTGCAAGCCCAGTTCATTAATCTTCACTTTCTCTATTTTATGCAAGTAAGCACCTAAAGATATAAAATTTCCCCTAATAAGCACTTTGGCTGCATCCCACAAATTTTGGTATGTTGTCAGAATGATGTATTCTCAAAAGAAAAAGGAAGTTTGCAGGAGAGGCAGGTATAGAGAGGAAAACATTTGAATTCAACCTTTCATAAGTTGTCCCTGGTGTTTATATCCCTCAGACCGTCTTGGGAGCTGTGGAGAGTTAGAAATATTCTTGGAAACCTTCCTAAATGTAATTGGAATTTACACCATTGCCCTTTGCGAAGCTTCTAGTGAAAAACTCAAGAGGACTTTTCTGTTGGCCTTCATTTAACTATTCTGTGGAATATGTATTTGGCATCATTAGAAAGTTAGGTGGACAGCTAGTCCTTTCAATGCTAATGATTCTGTGAGTGCATTTTTTTTCTCTTCAGACAAATGAAGGTTGCTTCAGTTCAAAATTTTAATTTTAATTATAGCAACCTTGGGTACTAGATAGAACATAGATAAAAGTGATTTACCTAAGTTAAGTGGTAGAACTGAAACTAGAATCCAGGACCACTGACTCTAAGCCTGGTGTTCTCTACTGTCCAAAGTATAAATAAACACTTTCCTTATAAGACTAGACTATTGAAACTCCAGACTTTATTAAGTAGAGTATTTGATCTAAGATGGCTTTTCCTCTTTGCTTCTCTCCTGCCTCCTCCCCAAGCACTTGGGGTTAAGTGACTTGCCCAGAGTCATATAGCTAGTAAGCACTAAGTGTCGAAGGCCAGATTTGAACTCAAATCCTCCTGATTCCAGGCTAGTACTCTATTCACTGAACCATTTAGCCTGCCCTATTGTCAATTTGCTTCTTGAGAATACTAGAAAGAATATATTGTCTGATTTGGAATGACAGGGATAACTGTCATTTTCATAAGAAATTAAGTTGAAATTCTCAAGCCACGTTTCCAGATTCTCAAACATTTCCAGACTTGCTTTATGGCTAAAAACAAGATCAATTTTGAGAAGTTCGTTTATTCAGCAAATACTTGAGTGTTTAGTATGTCTAAAGCACTATGCTAGCCACTGACTGTGAACATGGGATCTATTGATTATTGATGTGTCCCAATGACTCGAAAAATCTTTTATTTGATTCGGGATGGTCAAGGGTGCTATGTTTTCTAGATCCTCATCATTGACATTCTTAGATTAGGGACTTTGTGAGGGAGAAAAAGGAGTATCAAACAAACTGAGTATGAGATGATGACTAAGAGAACCTACTGCTTATACCGAACCTGGCTTTTTCTTCCATATATGAGATTGTTCTCAGCTAGGAAAAGGTAGATCTGGTGGGGTTTATGTTCACAGAAAACTCTCAACAGAGGAACTAGAGCGAAAACGGCAAGAAATGATGGAGAATGCCAAGTGGCGGGAAGAAGAGAGGCTGAACATCCTCAAGAGGCACGAAAAGGAAGATGAAAGAGAACGGAAGCTGGAGAAGTTGGATTCTCGAGATGGGAAATTCATCCAGTGAGTAGAGAGATTGTTGGGGCATAGTTTTTGTAATGGGGGAGTACGGGGGAGCTCTGTCATGGCTCTGAAAGAAAGCCTCAGCTCCTGGTCAAGTTCCAGACCACAGTTGGTAAGGGTCCAGTCTGGCCAGATAGTGGGATGTTTTTGATTTTGTTGTGGGCAGAAGATAGGTTTCTAAGAAGCTAGGTTTCTAAATAAATCATTGATATTCTCTAGCTCTCCTTTTAAATTTGGGGATTAAGAATCTTTCTAGGAGGCCCTTTCTTTGCCTCACTTTCTACAGTAGATAAATTTTCTTTTATGAATACTTGTAAGAAGGAAAAAAAAAATCTGCTGCTTCCCCCAATTGTATGTAGTTCCAGATGGAATGTTGAAAGTTTTGTGTGGGTTTTTAAAAAAGTCTGTTTAATTTGTAGTAGCCAGAATCTTGCTTCTTATCATGACCAGAGAATTGGTCATTTAGAAAGGATGTTTTTGATTTGTTTCTTTCAACTCCACAGCCAGTTGAAGTTAGAAAGTACGTCCACCTCCTCCCTAGAGGATAGGGTCAAGCGCAACATCTATTCCCTGCAGAGAACTTCAGCTGCTTTGGAAAAGAACTTCATGAAGAGATGAAGCTCACGTGGTTCTTATGCTGATTATCCCGAGTTTTCCAAGGAAGCTACTGGCTCCTTAAAGAGTCCTCTTTAAAAGAGTTGAGAGGACTTCCGGGGATGTCAGATGGCCACTGTTCAGTCATTCTGCTCTACTTATTTTTGAGAACAGCTAACGCCGCTCACAAAATAGGGAGGAGACCCTCTTGTATATGGTATCGAATCAGTACCTTGGCTGCCTCCTTTAGTGTATATGACAGAGCTGGGATATTGCAATTTTCTTAAGAGGTGCCTATCTTTGTTTCAGTGCTTCTGGAGATTTCTGCCAGTTTGTATCACTATTCATGGTCCTGATAATGGTCCTGTAATTTACTCTGAGTCTGCCTTTTCCATCAGATCCATTCCCTTTTAATAGAGACTGAACTTTAAAAAAAAAAAAAAAAATCACTCACCCTTTAAAAATCACTCGTGGACCTCTTGAGCTGAGTAGCAAATCAAAGGATAGAATCAGTGTTCCTGGCTTATTACAAAATGTCTTGAAAGTTAATTTGAGACATCATGCCAGCTTGGGAAGAACTAGAGAAAGAAAAAGGGAATTCAGGGAGGAAATCCCAAAAGGTGGAGAAACAGTACGTAAAGTACCAAATGAACTGTTATGTTAAAAGTATTTGGTCTTTAATAATTTACAGCAGTTTAGTGTTTAAATGTACAAATGTATAATTTTTAATAGTTCTTTTTAAAGTTATTTTTGTCTAAACATCCCGTTTGAGAAATGATTTTTGATATATTATTACATATTGAACTGTGGATACCAAATAATCCTGCCACACAGGGCAGCTTTCTTTTCTGTGTAGCTGGGATGGTTTAACCACTTCTCATAGCGCCTTAACCCATTTATACATGGATCACTTTTGCATCTCTGAGTGTGATTTTATGGTTCCAGAGATACAACCAAACTGCCAACATGCCTCCTGGCTTTTAAAAGAAAATAAAATAGAAATTGTGTTGGGCTTTTTAAAATTTTGTGTTCCCTTTATGGTTGTGTTGGCACATTGCTGCTGTTTAAAAGTTGCTGTCAGCTATAAGAAAATACAGTGAAACTTAAAGGTACTGAGTTACTTCCCCATGTCTTTTTCCCTCTTATCTTTTTGATCAGTGTATATCAAGTGTCAGGAAAGTATCTTAAGAGTTAAGAGCTAGAAAGATTTAAATGTCATCTGGGCTGCTCACCCTTCCCTTCCCCCATTGTACAAATGAGGCCCAGAGTGGTGGTAAGTAGCAAGAATGGACACTCAGACCTTAATCCTCTGACTCCACATCAGTACTATGTCAGGGTCTGAAGTTTTTCCAAGGCATTTTTCATCCAAAGCAGGAATTTTCCTTTATTTTTATCCTGATGGCTGAATTAAGTTCATTTTATTTATACATTGGATATATCAACTATCTTTTAAGAGAAAATGGATTAAGATATGTTCTTCCTCTGTATCTGACCACAACCATAGAATTTTAATTTCATACATCTTGGTAAGTTTAGGGATAGAATTTCATACTTCCTTCTCATGCTAGGGACTTTAAGCGTCATTATTATATATTTACATGCACAGTTTCAGAAACTCTTAGTACAGCATTTGTAGCTTGAAAAACTGCAAAAAGACTTTTGGACACTATATCTTAACCTGTAGAGTTTAAGGGGGCACTGGGTCAGTTCTTAGCAGCCTAAGCATCTTGGTTTTGAAATAGGCAACTAACACTTAACCTAGCCAATTCATCCATTATGTAGGTTCAGTATGGGCAGTTACCTCAGTCAAACCTGAGACCTGTTAAAGATCTTAGCTTAAAAAGGCCAACGTCTCTCACTGCATCCAGCGCCATCGCCAGTCGTCCTGATTTCTATCTGGCCACTGGACCCCATTGGCTCTGGAGGAGAAAGTGAGGCTGGTGACTTTACACAGCCTGTCATAAGCAGCACCTCCCTGATGTGGTCCTGTTAGAGAAGGAAGGACAAACAAGAAGTTCAGTAAGGAGATTCTTCCACTGGGATGAGTACCAATCCGTGCAGTTTAGGTAGAGACCTGATGCAGTCAACTTGACAATGAGATCATTTATTCTTTGCAGTGTAAGGGCCCTCCACACACCGCTTTAGCGGGAGATGAAAGGGACGCCAGGTGGGTGGATGCCGGACCCATTCATAAAACCCAGAGTTCTCGGTCTTCTCTTCTCATTGGCCCTGGGGGAAAGGGGCGTGCCCTGCGGGCGGAGCACGCCCTACGTCCAGGGGAGTGGGACAATCCATGCTTGGATAGAGCAGAGGGAGATTTCCCTCAGTTTTCCACTTCTCTCTACTGCCTGCCTCCCTCGGGGTGGGGATGGTACGTCCCACCCTCCTTACATTTCATCCCCCGCCTCCCCTCCTCAAGCCGCGGCAATTGCCGCCATCTTGGCGCGTCAAACTGAGGGAAGGAGCCAAAGCGGGCTTCGGGGGGCTGGGGCGGGGGAGCCCCCCC
>JAJPUD010012002.1:0-11435 GCA_023553655.1 Myrmecobius fasciatus
GTAAAATTCTGATCTAGAAAGAAAGGTATTAAGTGTACTAAATTAGGGAGGTAGAATATCAATTAATCCAGTTAATGAAAAGGCAACAAAGAGATAAGAGAAAGAGGAACACTTTCCAAAGCTATTTTCACAGAATTTACTTGCATATATTATGAACAATTTTTGCATATTGTATTCATATTGCTTTTATGACCAACTTAAAAAAATCTGTTCATTTACCTATAATAAAATCTGACAGTAGATTGCTCACTATAACTTTAAAACTTTTCCAAAACAAGTCATACCTTGACCTTTGTTAACTGTTAAGACTAGATGAGGTACAATATTCGACAAAAAATGCTGGGAAAATTGGAAACTAGTGTGGAAGAAATTAGGGACTGACCCACATCTAACACCGCATACCAAGATAAGATCTAAATGGGTTCATGATTTGGATATAAAGAGTGATATTATAAGTAAATTAGATGAACATAGTGTAGTTTACCTCTCAGACCAATGGAGATGGAATAAATTTATGTCCAAAGAAGGATTGGAACTCTTAATTGAACACCAGATAGATAACTTTGACTATATTAAGTTAAAAAGTTTTTGTACAAACAAAACCAATGCAGTCAAGATTAGGAGGGAAGGAATAAATTGGGAAATCATCTTTGCATTTAAGGGTTCTGATAAGGGTCTCATCTCTAAAATATATATAGAATTGTCCCATATTTATAAGAATTCAAGCCATTCTCCAATAGATAAATAGTGAAAGGATATGAATAAACAATTTTCAGAGGATGAAATTAAAATTATTTGTAGTCATATGAAAAGGTGCTCCAAATCACTATTGATCAGAGAAATGCAAATTAAGAAAACCCTGAGGTACCACTACACACATGTCAGATTGGCTAAAATTACAGGAAAAGTTAATGATGAATGTTGGAGGGGATGTGGGAAGGCTGGGACACTGATGCATTGTTGGTGAAACTGTGAACGGATACAGCCATTCTGGAGAGCAATTTGGAGCTATGCTCCAAAAGTTATCAAACTGTGCATACCCTTTGACCCAGCAGCATTTCTATTTGGCTAATATCCCAAAGAGATCTTAAAGGAAGGAAAAGGCCCCACATGTTCATGAGTGTTTGTGGCAGCTCTTTTTGTAGTGGCTAGAAACTGGAAACTGAATGGATGCCCATCAATTGGAGAATGGCTCAATAAATCATGATATATGAATGTTATAGAATATTATTTTTCTATAAGAAATGACCAGCAGGATGATTTCTGAGAGGCTTGGAGATACTTGCATGAACTGATGCTTAGTAAAATGAGCAGAACCAGGAGATCATTATACACGGCAACAACAATACTATATGGTGATCAGTTCTGATGGACATGGCTCTCTTCAACAATGAAATGTTTCAAACCAGTTCCAATTGTTCAGAGAAGAAAGCCATATACAACCAGAGAGAGGGATGTGAAATGTAGACCACAACATAATATTTTCATGCTCTCTATTGATGTTTGCTTTGTGTTTCCTTTCTCAGATTTTTTTTCTTGTAGATACAATTTTTCTTGCACAACAAGATAAGTGTGGAAATATGTATACATGTAATCGATTTGTCAAGTATTTTAACATAATTAACATGTAGTGGACTTCATGCCATCTAGGGTAGAGGTGGGGACTAGGGAGGAACAATTTGTAATGGAACACTTTGTAAGGGTCAATGTTGAATAATTACCCATACATATGTTTTGAAAATAAAAAGCTTTAATGAAGAAAAAAAGACTGAGGTAGAAGCCTGAAAAGTTGTATTAAAGAGGCCTCTCTAAAAAGCTTCTAACAGTTCAAATTGCACAACAGAAGTATATCTGAAAATAAAAGATTTTGGGTTAAAAAATAACATAGCATTCCAAAGTAATTTCAAACTGTCAAAATCACATCATTTGTCTCAGGATTCAAAATAGGCATTTTCATATGCAATCTGGTGCATATTTAGGCTAAGGAAAAGAAGTAAGAAATAGTAGATAAAAATCGCAACATAAATTCTGAATGGGACTTATTTTTTCTCAATTTCTGTTCATTGAAAAAATCTGAATTGGTTTATTATAAAAGATTGAATTTTTAGATGAGAAGTATAAACATAGAATTAAAATTAAAAATGATTTTAAGAACTTTCTAGTTGAACTTCTTACTAAGGAAATGAAGCCCTGAGAAGTTTGATGATGCCCAAATAGGTTAAAAGGTTAAATAATCAACTTATGATAGGATCCAGGACTTCTGGTCCAAGGCAGAACATTTTTTTTTGGCGTGAAGGTGTGCTTGTGCATGGCCGCACACACACACACACACACACACACACACACAATGAATATGTAACCAAATTTTTCATTAACATTCTCAAAAGCTTTATCAATATGGAATCAATAGTTACCTAGCAGATGGGGAGTATGAAGTTATGGAAATTAAATGAATCATTTTCTCTCCCATTTGTATAAACTTCTTGAAGATTTTTCTATTCAAATTAAATTTTGGCATGTGATTATAATGTGATATTGTTGTTCTATAGGAAATGATAAGTATGATGCTCTCAGATAAATCTGAAAAGTCCTCTATGAACTCAAGCAAAGTAAAATGTACTGTATAAAAAGTAATGGGAATGTTCTGGGATGATCAGCTGTAAATGAATTTGCTATTCTCAGTAGTACAATCATCCATGACTGCTCTGAAAGATTTAAAATTAAACATCCATATCCAGAAAAGGACTTAATTGAGTCTAAATACAGATTGAAGCATTCTCTCCTTCAAAAAAACCTGATTTATTGTCATATTTACCATGGTTTAGCCTTCAAAATAAATAATTGCAGTAAAATGACTTGAAACATAAATTTCTTAGATAAATGCTATATAATCACTAAAAATCATAAATATTAGAACTTGGACATACTTTAAAGGTCCTTAATTCAGTCTTTATTTTTTTTTCCAGATAGAAGATACTGAGCCCCAAAAAGGTAAATAACTTGCTCATAGTCACAGGATGAGTACAATGTCCTAGCTGTTGTTAGGTTTTATTTCCAGATTTATAGTGTAGAGCTCTTTCCACTAAATTATTTGTGACATAATTACCCAAACCCTCAAGACTGTGTGTTCAGTGGAAAAAGTACTTAATTCAACTTCAGATGGGTTTGTTACCTAATTTTGCCATTGATGTTTATATGATAGGACAAGTCACAATTTCTCTGAGCCTTGCTTGCTTCTTCTGTCAAACATAGTGTTTAGATGGAATGACTTCTAAGGTGCATCTAACTTTATAAACTCACAAGTATTCTACCTCTATGGTAGAATTCTGAATTTTTTCTTTTTTGGCTTCAATCTTCTATCCTTATACTTCAGGCATTTGTCCTACTTCAGTCTTCTTGAAGTTATTGTTTATTTTTACTGTGGTTTCCAGTAATTCTATATTTATTTTTTTTCTCATAGCCCAACATTCATATTCTAGCTTCACTTAAAATCCCTCTATAATCTTGTTTGATAGTTTTAGTCAGTTCAACTATATACTAACTGTCCTCTATAGTTTTTAGAGTATTATTTCCTTCAGTTATCTTTTTTTAGCTCCTTTTGTAGCTGGCCAATTGAATTTCTGGATTCAATGCATTCCTTTTCCATTTTGCCAGTTTTATTTTTCAGTGAATTGTTGTCTTTTTCCAATTCACCAATTTTGTTTTTCAATTCACCATTTTTATTTTCCAGTGAATTGGTGATTTTTTCCAATTAACCAATTTTGTTTTTCAGTGAACTGTTTTCTTTTTCCAATTCACCAGTCCTATTTTCCAGTTTTTGATATTTCTGTTGCCCTGATCTCAATTTATTTCCCCATTCTTCTTCTAGCTCTCTTTTGAGATTCTTAATGCAATCATCCAGGTAAGCCTTCTGAAAGGGAGACCAACTTAAGTCTGCCTTTGTGGCTTCATCTGGGATTGTTTTCATAATGTCAGGATCTGGGGACTGTTCTATTTTTTCTCCGTAAAAGCTTTCTATGGTGAGAGCTCTCTTCTGCTTCTTGCTCATGATTTAAAGTTGGCATATTGGTCAAAAGCCGAGAAAACTGCAACAATTTATATTTGCCCTGGGGCAGTTTGCCGAGTTGACTTCCAGTCTGAGGCTGGTCGGGCTAGATTCGCACCAGGACCACGTTTTCAGCTGTTCTCATCCACCCCCTTCCAAAGGCAGATCTGCCAAAACACCTGCCCGCAAGCAGAGCAAAGTGGCCCAGGCGTCTCCCAGGGGTTTCCTGGGTGCCCAAAATCCGCCCCTCTATCACAGCCCTGACTTCCACCCCGGCTGGAGTCCGATCTCGACCAGAGGCCAATTTCCCCTGAGGCTAAACTTCTCTGGAGTTCTTTCAAGGTAGATCTTTTATAGAAGTGCGTTGTAGTCCAAATGCTTGGCGAGGACCTCACTCGGAAACCAGTTTTAAGGCTTACTTTGTCTGGGTTTGAGGGAATGTGGGAGGGAGTTCACAGAGAAAGCTGTCCGCAGTTCGCCATCTTGGCTCCGCCCCTACTCTATAGTTTTTAAAAGAGAGTTTGAGTAGCCTACCTTTAATAAGTGTTGTCAGTTAATCAAACTGTATCATTTTGCCATAGATAGCCAACCATTTCTTTTCTCCAACACAACCATGCCTATTCTCATCTGGTCACACTCCCTTTCCAGTTGACTCCCTTTTTGTTCAAGTTTTCAACACTCCTTCCCAATTTCTAAGCCCTCCAGAATAGTTATAACCTAATCACTACATAGGAATGCAAAGCAGCATTAATTTTAGGTGCCATTAATTAAATCTATCCACCTTCCCTGGTACTCTAATACCCTCCTAAGAGCAATTACCTCATAACTGTAGCAAAGCAATGTAGAAGCACTTAAGAAACTTACCTCATTCCATTTGAATTTTGTATTGGGCAGGATGAATAAGCATGATTATTTATTTGCATTACACATTTTAATTACAATATTTTTCAAAATTCTCAAAATTTTCAAAATTTCTCAAAATTCATACTTCTAAATTTTTATGTAGAGGGAGGACCAACAAATGGTCAGGCCTCAAGGGTTGTTTGGGTTTTCATCTCACCATAGTGTGGAGTGTTATTGTGTGGTTTAAAAGGAGGCAGAATAAACATCCTTAGGATCTCCTTCCCCTGCCTTTCTCAGTGGGAGGCATTAATGCTTATCTTGAGGAGAAGCACAAGGTTTGGGACAAGGCCATTCTACTATCATCACTGAGAGGAGGTACTAGGTTATAATTATATTTATCTGTCCTTTTAGACATTTTTAGGCTACTTATTTTTATTTATTTCTTGAATAGTTTTCTTACTTCCAATTTTATTGTGCCTCCTTTGATTTCAGAATTTCTAATTTGATAGTTAATTAGGAATTTTTGATTTGTTTTTCCCCAGCTTTTTTTAGTTGCATGCCCAATTCATTGCACTCTTTCACTATTTTATTCAAGTAAGCATTTAAAGATATAAAATTTCCTCCAAAAACTACATTGGCTGCATTATATGAAGTTTGATATGTTTTCTCAATATTGTTTTTGTTTTGGATGAAATAATTGATTCTTTCAATGATTTACTGTTTGACATTCTCATTCTTTAGGATTAGCTTGTTTAGTGTTTTTAGTCCACTTTCCCACAACTCTTTATTACAGATAATTTGCATTGCATCATGATCTGAAAAGATTGCGTTTAATATTTCTGTCTTTCTGTATTTGGTTATTAAATTTTTAGGCCCTAATGCATTGTCAATTTTTGTCTAAATGCCATTTATTCCTGAGTGAAAGGTATATTTCTTTTTATCTCTATTCAATTTTCCAAAGAGGCCTAGAATATCTAACTTTCCTAAAATTTTATTCACATCTTTTCTTGTGCACTTTGTAAAAAGATTTATTTACTTAAGAGAGGGGAGATAATATATTTTTGCTCTTTTTTCTTTATGTAACTCATTTAATCCTTTAAAATATGGATACTATACCGCATACCACATATATGTTTATTATTTCTATTAATTCACTTTTTGTGGTACCTATTTGGTTTCCTCCCTTATCTCTTTTAATTGGATTTATTTTTGCTTTTGCTTTGTCTGAGATTAGCTTTCTTTCTATTTTTTAACTTCTGCTGAAGCATAACATATTTTGCTTCAGCCTTTTATTTTTACCCTGTGTGTATCTCTCTGTTTCAAATGTGTTTCTTGTAAACAATACAATCTAGGATTTTTGTTTTTAATCTATTCTGCTATCTGTTTCTATTTAGTGGGGGAATTCATTCCATTTCTATTTACAGTCATGATTACCCATTGGTTATTTATCTCCATTCCATTTTCTCCCCATTTATACTTTTGTCTCTCGTTATACTTGTCCTTCCTTACTGTGTTTTGCTTCTGATCACTCTCTCCCTCCATCTGCCCACCCTTCTATCACTGCTCCTTTTTTTTCCTTTACTCTTTCCCCCTTTATCCTACAACTTCTGTCTTTTTCCATGCACTAGTCTCTTTTCTTTTCCCTTTCTCCTTCTATTCTCTACAGGGTAAGATAAATTTCTATACCAAAATAATTGTGTATGTTATTCCCTTTTTGAGCCAAATATGAGATACAATGAGATTAAAATTGAAACAATTCTCTTTTCTCTTCCCTTTTCCCCCCTCTATCATAACATGTCTCTTATGGCTCTTCATGCAATGTATTTTACCACTGTTTACCCTCCCCTTGCCTCTTCTCCCAGTGCAATCCTTTTTTCCACCTCAACTTCTTTTTTTATATCATCACAGTAAAGTCAACTTATACCCACAACCCTTCTAGCAGACTTAATAAAGATATAGTTCTCAAGAGTTACATGTATCATCTCCCTCTGTAAATTTAACCTTTGAATAATGTTTTTTTTTTCTTTCCCATTTTCCTTTTTATACTTTTCTGTAGTCTTCTATTTGAAGATTGAATTTTCTGTTTAGGTCTAATTTTTTATCAGAAATGATTGTAAGTTCTCTATTTCACTGAATATCCAGCTTTTCCTACTAAAAAATTAGGCTCGATTTTGCTGGATAGTTGATTGTTGGTTGTAGTCCATGATCATTTGCCTTTCAGGCCCTCTGATCTTTTAAGACAGAAGTTGCTAAGTACCTGGTAATCTTGATTGAGACTTCATGACATTTGAATTGTTTCTTTCTAGATGCTCACAGTATTTTCTTTACTGATCTTATAATTCTTACATTTGGCTACAATATTCCTTGGAGTTTTTATTTTGAAATTTCAGGAATTTGGTAGTTTCTATCAATGACTATTTTACATTCTTGTTCTAGGATATCAGGAAATTTTATTTGATAATTTCTTGAAAGATGCTCCCCATGAAAGATCATGGATTTCAGGTAGACCAATAATTCTTAAATTCTCTCTCCTGAATCTGTTTTCTATGCCAGTTCTTTTTCAATGATGTATATTATGTTTTCTATTATTTTTCATCATTTGTTATTTTGTTTGATTCTTATCTCATAGACAAATTGCTTCAATTTGCCCAATTCTAATTCTTTAAAGAATGGTTTTCTTCAATTAGCTTTTGTACCTCCTTTTCCACTTGGCATTTTTGAATTTTAAAGCAGTTGTTTTTTTAATGGAGTTTTTTTTTGTTTGTTTATTTACTTTTTTTGCATTTGGCCAAATGTATTATTTTATTTAAAAGCTTTTTATTTACAAAACATATGAGTGATTTTTCTACATTGACCTTTGCAAAACTTTTTTTTGTTCCAAGCTTTTCCACTCCTTCCCCCACCCCACCCTAGATGCCAAGTAATCTAATACATGCTAAATATGATAAATTATATGACAAATCCAATATATGTATACATATCTATACAATTATCTTACTGCACAAGAAACATCAGATCTAGAAAGAGAGAAAAAAAAAACCTAAAAAGGAAAACAAAATGCATGGAAATATTCACAAAAAGCATTAAAATACTGTGTTGTGGTTCACACTCAGTTCCCTCAGGCCTCTCTTTGGATGTATATGACTATCTTCATCGCTGAGCAATAGGAACTGGTTTGAATCACATCATTGTTGAAGAGAACCATGTCACTCAGAATTGATGATCATATAGTCTTGTTGCTGTGTATAATGTTCTCCTGGTTCTGCTGATTTCACTCAGCATCAGTTCATGCAAGTCTCTCCAGGCCTCTCTGAAATCATCCTGCTGACCTTTCTTATGGAACAATAATATTCCATGATATTCATACACCATAATTTATTCAGCCATTCTCCAATTAATGGGCATTCTTTCAATTTCCAGTTTCTTGCCACTACAAAAAGGGCTGCCATGGTCAAATGTATTTTTAAGGAATTGTTTTCTTCAGCTAATTCTTGTCCTTTCTTTTTCCAAGCTGTTGACCTCTTGCATACTTCTCATTCCTTTTCACAATTTTTCTTCTCTTATTTGACTTGTAAAAATATTTTGAGCTCTTCTAAGAAGGCTTTTTGGTCTTGCAACCAATTTTTATCCCTCTTTGGGGTTTCACATGTAGGTATTTTGTCTTTTTCTGAGTTAATGTTTTAATATTCTCTGTCACCTTAATGGCTTTCTATGGTTGACACTAATTTTTGTTTCTTGTTCTCCCCTCTCCCTACACACACATGCATCTTCTCATGTCTTTTAAAATTGAGTTTTGCTCCTGGGGTATATGGGACACCATCCCAAACTTTATGTACTGGAATCAAGGGCAAAGTTACTGGCTTTGAGTACTGGAGCCCCAGGTGATCAGGCTTATTCTTTGTGGTAGAGTAGTCGGATTTAATCATACCTAATTGTTTCCTGATTTCTGTAGCTGGCAATTTGTCTTCTGAGGCTGGAGGGGCCACTCATTGGCCTTCTGTGGCACTGACCTACTGATTGAGAATGAAAGGGTCTTGGTAGATGGTCTGTGCTCTGCTTAAGAGCTTGCCTGGACACAGTCTGGCCTAGGCTACACTCCTCTTTTACTCAAATGAAAATGACCTTTTCTGAAGCCCTTCCAAGCCATCTTAAACTGGAAATTTGTTACACTCCATCTCTTTGTAGATTCTGTTGCAACAGAATTTCTTCAGTGACGTGTTTTAATGTTATTTCTGGGGGAAACTGGGTAGAGTTCAGGTCAGTTCCTGGCTTCACTTTGCTACATTTTTTCTGCCTTGACTCCATCTTGAAAAGATTATTCAAATGTAATAGGAGGTAAAAAAAATACTATTGTTGGGACAGCAATGAGATCTCATAAGTTCCTCACTTATATTCCATGTAAATAATTCCTTCAAATAAAAAAGCAAAATTGCATATTTAGTATTTATATAGTGCTTATTCTCTGTTAGGTACTGTGTTAAGCACATTACATATATTATATCATTTGATCCTTCCAACAGCTCTAAGTGGTAGGTGGTATTGATGCATATAGACTTTGAGTTTATTCTCTTCTCTTTTCAGGAAGAGGTCCAACTGGCTATTATCAGCCCTAACTAAGTCTTAGACTACCCTGTTTGTAGAGTGATTATGAGAAGGAAACCCTTTATCAACTTCCATTGTCTATCCCTCAAACTTCTGGGCATCTTAAAGATATGTGTTAGCATACCTTTAGACAGATCTAGGATCTAGTCTTAAGTGCACTCTATCTGGCTCCTCTTTAATCCCCACCTCTGAGCTACCAAATTCTTCCCTGGTCCATAAAAGATGATAATAGATCATAAAACCCTTTCCAGTACAAAGCCTATTATGAGGTACTCCCCCCCCCCCAATACTGCCTCTGCTAAACTCTATAGATCTAACCTGCCAGTCAATGGCATACTCAGGCCTCATGGCATATTCATTTATTGGATATTTCCAAACTCTTTTCCTTGCTAACCCTGTTACTTTCCAGACTTTATTTCATATTTACCATTCCTGGTGTCTATTTTACCTCTTCATTTTGCTTGTAATCACCTCTTCTCCTAAATAAAGCTTCCTTTTGGCAAAGAGAATGGCCATTGTGAATTTGTCACATGTTTATCTTGAACTAGGAATTGCTACTCTGATCTTATCGCTGTGCCCCATTTTAGAGTTCAGAAAATGGAGATAAATTGAAGATAAGTTACTAACTTTTGGTCATACAGATAATAAGTAACACTACTCGATCTCAGATCTTTTTGAGTCCAAGCCTATTGCTTTCTCCAGTATGGCATCCAAGTTTGTCTTATGTTTATTAATTCTCTTCCCATATTCTGAGTCAATAAAAGGTTGGCTTCATTCTTATATTTCCTTATTATTTATAAAAATTAAAATATATCACTCTCTTATTAGTTAATTATCCCTGTGTTCCCAACCCAGTTTTAAAATTTTTATTTCTGAAGTAAATTAGAGAATCTACTTTTTGGATAATAAACTTTCACTCATCTTTCTAAATATGTAAATCTCCTTAAATTCCTAGGTGTAAAAATAGTATTAATGATTGAATAATTTACTAAGAATGTAACAAATAATAGAATAAGTACACATGCATATGTATGTATTTATAATATATCTCCTTTAAAAAAATGCATCTCCTTTCAGTTCAGTTTACTTCATATATAACTTTCAAAATATTCCTGTGTTAAATAAGAGCAGGTTTCAGCTTCACTTTCTAAGTACATTAGCTTAAGTCCTTGGGCATTACTCTATACTAATTTTCTTTCTACATAATCTCAAGTGAGCTTCATCAGTGAGAAATTACATAAGATACTATGAAGACTATGCAGATTCTTAAGTCTATAAAATAGATTAATCTACAAAAAGAAATCAGCTCCTTTAATGGTATTTACAAAATGAAAACTTCTGTTAGAGTAAAAGCAAATTGGGCATTAGGTGTGTCATACCTTCCTTCCCAAAAGAGAGATTTTTTTTCTTTGCACAACTAGTCCTATGAAAATGATTGGACACAAAAACTGAGATTGCTTTGGCTTTCTCACCTTAGAAAAATTTCTCACCTTTCCTTTAAATAAATTTACGTAATAACAACTTACATTTATAAAGAAAACTCTTTCCTCTGAAGAACCTGGGAATGTTAAGGTTTGTGCAGATAATGCAATTGAAGTTCAAAGTGTTTAAAGCACTAGGATTAAGCAGTTAACAAGTGATAAAGCTAAAATGTGAATCTAGGCCTACAGACTACAGAAGTAGGCTATGTCCTTTTTCATAATATTACACTGCTTCATAATTAATATTTAAATAAAAATTATGGCAAAAACTGACTAAAAGAAATCATGAAAAGAGGAAGAATTGAACATCAATCAATAAAAATTTATTAAGCACTTAATATATGTCAATGCTGTGATAAACATTGGAGATAAAAAGAAAATCAAAACCAGTATTTTTTTCTTAAATGTTTTTACATTGTGAAAGAGACTACAAGTAAATAAGCAGGCACCTAAAATATATGCAC
>JAJPUD010012002.1:11535-51451 GCA_023553655.1 Myrmecobius fasciatus
AAGGAAAGGAAATCTCTTGGAATTCCCGGTTTTGTAGTCAGCTCAGCTGGCATTATCAAGGGTGAGGAGAACTAGACTTTCCAGATAGGCTGAAACCATTGAAATATTCAGTCAATAGGAAATCAGGGAAAGAACTAAACTATGTCCAAATAAGGTAAATGCTAAGAAAAAAACTAATGATGTAATAAGTGGAGGAAATCCACACTCATTTTAGGAGACTAGGTGTTTTGAATAGGTTGTGGTACTTGGTCAATAGGGAATCAGGGGAGGGACTTGCATTTTTGGTATAAAAAAGATATGTCTATTGATTCTAAGTGTTATTATTCTATAGGATATTCACTTTTGCAGTTGTGTAATTAAAGATTTTTAACTTCACCCTCTCAACTTCAATGGAGTTATTTCAAGTCTGAGAAGAGGCTTCATCAGGTAGCTGTTTCACATTTGCACATGAACTTGGTGAGACCTGGACTATATAGTTATTATGCTAAGAATTTCCATTGTGTCCAGAAACAGAGGACACTGTGATTTCAAGGTGTTAGCAGGAAAAATTTGTACTTTCAGTCTTCAAACTGATGTGAATTTACTCTCTTTTCAGGAAGAAACCCAACCAGCTATTATCAGATATAAATGTCACAGACTATTCTGTTTGTATAGAGTGATTGTGAGGATGGAATTCTTTTACTAACCTCCATTGTCTGTCCCCCAACCTTTGTACATCTTTAAATAACCAAGTGAAAGGAATTTTCAGCAACATGCATAGTAAACCAGAAGTAGTTATAACATGTCAATGTGTGCCTCAAGATCTTTAAGGCAACCTTTGAGATACAAATTAGCAGCACTTTAGACAGATCTGGAACCTAATCTGCCAGGTGCATCCCATCCGGCTCCTTGATCCCTCCCTCTGAGTTCTCCCCTTTACTTCTCTGGTTTCCATGAGAAACACCAAGGTTGTATTTTTCCTATAAAAGATCTGCTCATGATGATCTTTGCTAAGCTCTTTCTAGGAGTAAGCAAACTATGAGGCACTCTTCCTCTCCACCTCATAGTGTTTTCCACTTAATGGCTCCTTTTTCCTTATTTTAACTAACTCTGATTAAGCTGCTAAATTCCTGCATGGATATAACTTTCCAATCAATGGCATGTTTAGACCTCATGGTAAATTCATTTAATGAATTCTTCCAAATTCCTTTCCTTGATAATCCTCTTCCTCTCCCAACTCTATTTCATATTTTCCACTCCTGGTGCCCATTCAATCTATTATTTTGTCTGTAGCCTGTTCCACTAAAAATTATTAAATTAGATTAGAGTTCCTAAGCAGCCTTTCAAAATTATTTTTCTTTACAATAATATATATATATATATATATATATATATATATAATATAAATTGTTCCTCTGGTTCTGCCTACTTCATTCTCTGTCCAGTCACATAAGTCTCTGTTTCTCTTAAACTTGAAGTTTTGTAATATATTTTAGCATAATATTATTACATTACATTACAATATTACTACCATTTTAGGCACAGTCCTGTTGATTGACACTCCTTTAGTTCCAATTTTTTATCATCACATAGATGTATACATATATTGCAATTATGTATATGTGTGTGTGTCTAGTACTACTAGTACTAGTATGAGTATTGCTGGATCATAGGGCATCCTCAGTTTTGTAGATTTGGGTGCATAATTCTGAAGAACTGGACCAATTAATAGCTCCACAAAGAGGGCTTTCCTATTTACTTTCCTACAACATATTCAGCATTTATCATTTAAATATGACAAATGATTGTAATTTTTATCCTTACCTATTTGTATAAATTCCCAATATCTTGAATATCAGACATCTATTGGAGAAAATTTCTTCAATATTTTCCCCAATTATTAGTTATTTTCTAATTAAAATTACAATTATTTTGTTTGTGCAAAAACTCTTAAATTTTAGGTAAAGAAATTCACATTTATCTTATTTGACCAAGAATATTCCTCATGTCTACATTGTGGAAGCCAAGTAACTACAACAACCTACTTTCCAAATTACTCTAACAAATATTGAGAAAATATTTTCATATTATCATTATCTAAAATTTAAACACTTTATTTTAGAAAAATATATTTAAAAAAAAGGAAGATAACTAGGGTCCAGGAAAATGAATTATGGGTGGTAAGTGAATTTAGCATTGGAAATACATCTAATTAAAATCATTATCAATCTCCATGCCTTGACCTGATTAAAGTAATGAATAAATAAAGAGGAAGAATTCTAATTACTTGAAGTATATCTCTTGAATTTACCTTTAATCAGCTGGAAAAGAGAATATTGACAAGGAATGGATATTTTTTTTATTTGCCAAGACTGAGTGAAAAGTTAAGAAGCTATTGGGTTTTTTTTTTTTTTCTAAAGTAAACTTTTACTTTCTGAACTCTTGCCCAAAGTTAGCTATGGAATTTTGTCTATTTTCTGGGATTTCTATTGCAATTCAAAAATACATTGAGTGAGTGAAAGATTTTTCAGAATAAAGTGATAACTCTGTTCATCTCTTTCTGCATTTTTATAATCTTAATTAATAAAATTGCTTTTGCAAGTTATGCCTGAGAGAGAATTTAGAATTTTTTTCTAGATGTGAAAGATGTCTCTTTTTCTACTCTTCCAATTTGTTTAAAATACTATTATTATATTATATTATAATATATTATATTGAGGTTATAAAGCCATTTAAAATATGGTATATTGCTTGAAATGTTGCTCAAGTCCTCATTTTTTCCATATTGTTTTGAATTTTCCAAAAAATTTTGTTCAAATAGCAGATCCTTAACCTAGTAAGTGGAATTATTAATTTTATTAAAGGGGATGCTACCATGTCTATTTATTTATGGGCCCTGTATACTTAATCTTATTTCACTTTCACAAACTTTTTTTAAAATAGATAAAATAAGTAAAAAAATAAAATTTATGAGTATTGGTTTGCAATACAGTACTGATGGGTCCCTTTTACCCCATTTTCTTTTCGTTTCTCTTGAGATGCCTCATCATTTGTTGCTGTAGATAAATTGCTTTTTAGTTCTATAAAAGACTTTTTTTGTGATTTGATTGCTTTGGCATTAAAATCATAAATTAAGAAAAAGATCACTCACATTTTTATGATGGTGAAATGGATCAACATAAACAACAGATAGCTCTTAATTATTAAGATCTGACTCTGGATTTTTTTAAAGTATTTTGGTAAACTCATATCATCTTTTACATTGTGTTCTAATAATAATAAACTCACCATTTTTTAATTCTTTGAGAATAGTATAATGTTCTTTAAAAATTCTATGCTCTGTACTAGAATCTCATTGAACATCATCATTAGCAAATCCTTCTTTTTTTTTTTCCAAAACACCCAGTGATTTGATGAAAGATCCCTTTTTATGTAACAAAGAACTGGGATGAGAGTCTCTGTAGAAAATATTAATTTTACATGGCGGGGCAGAGCCAAGATGGCAGAGTGAAGATGCTGGCTCAGTTTCATCCTCCGATCTTCTCTCAAACAATAAAAGAAGCCTCTGAACTTATCTTCAAGTCAACGAATTCAGAAATATTTGGACACTGCTTCCAGTTACTTCTGAAGAACTTTATATCAGGTCTGTTTAACTTGGGCAGAGGGAAAAACAGTTTACTCGGTACAACCTGGAAGTGAGGGTGGGACTCAGCTCAGTGTGGCAGAAACTCCAAACTCCAAACTCCAAACACCTGGAGTTTATCTGAGGCACTGGGGACACTCTGCCCTGATTGGTGGCAGGTGTTCCGGCAGACTTGCCTTGTTTAAGGAATAATTTGGACTTAGTCCTAGCCCCCACCAGCACAGCACCTTAAGTTAATTCGTGGAATTGCCCCAGGGCAAAGTACTCAACCTCCGCTTTTCTAGCCTTAAACAGACCTCCACTCTGTCTAAAAAAAAAAAAATGAAGGAGCAAAAGAGAGCTCTCACCATAGACTGTTTCTATCAAGAGAAAGAAGGGCAGACCACAGATCCTGAGGTTCATTCAGACAAAACTCCAGAGGAAATAAGCAAGGATCATCACTGGTGCCCTTTTTAAAAGGCCTTTCTGGAAGATTGCATAAAGAATCTCAAAAGAGAGCTGGAGGATGAATGGGAAAATAAACTGAGTTCAGTGCAAAAGAGATATGTAAAAGACACCAATTTATTGAAAACTAAAATTAGTGAAGTGGAAAAAGACAATAATGCACTGAAAAAATAAAATTAGTGAAGTGGGAAAAGAGTGCAATGAACAAATTGGCCAGTTACAAAAGGAGCTTAAAAAGGTAACTGAAGAAAACAACACTTTAAAAATAAGAATTGAACAAATGTAAGTGAATGACTCAATAAGACTTCAAGAATCAGTGAAACGAAAAATGAAAAAATGAAAAAATAGAAGAAAATATGAAATATCTCCTAGGAAAAACAACTGACTTGGAAAATAGATCTAGGGGAGAAAATCTAAGGATTATTGGACTTTTTGAAAGCCATGATGAAAAAAAAAAATCCTGAAAGAAAACTGCCCTGAGGTTGTAGAATCAGAAGGCAAAATCACCATTGAAAGAATTCACTGATCACCTCCTAAAAGAGACCCCGAAATTAAAACCCCAAGGAATATCATGACTAAATGTCGGGACTACTGAACCAAGGAAAAGATTTTGCTAGCAGCTAGAAAGAAACAATTCAATACTAAGGATCAATAATTAGAATCACATATAATCTGTCAGCCTCCACATTGAAGAATCGAAGGGCCTGGAACCAGATATTCCGAAAGGAAAAGGAACTTGGATTACAGCCAAGAATAACCTATCCAGCTAGAATGAGCATCATCCTCCAGGGAACAAGTTGGTCATTTAATGATATAGGTGAATTTCACATATTTCTAATGAAAAGACCAGATCTGAACAAAAAATTTGACCTCCAAACACAGAACTCAAGAGAAACATAATAAGGTAAAAAGGAAAGGACTCTTGAGAACTTTATTTCTACTATGGGGATACTTAAAGTTTGGGGGTATAATTAACTAGATATTATTTTGAAAATATGAAAAAGAAAACTAGATGGGGAAAGGTTATCATACTGGGGAAAAGAGGGAAAAGGGGGTAAAATAAGATTTAAGAAAGGAGGTAAAACATGATAATATCTCATGAAGAGTCAAAGAAAACCTAATATAATTGAGAGAAAGAAGGGAGTGAGCATTTGGTAAATCTTACTCTCATCAGTTAGGACTCTAAAAGTGTATATCAGACATTTGATTTCACAGAGAAGCTTGTCTGTTGCTAGAGGGAAGTGGGAGGGAAAGGAAGAAAAGAAAGGGATAAACTACTAGAAAGGAAAATAGAAGAATCAGGGGAAAGAAGTAAAAAAGGGGGAGGGGATCTAAAGGGTGAAGGATTGTTTGGGGGAGGGCGTCATCAAAAGAAAAATACTGAAGAGGGGGGAAGGGAGAGAGGGGAAAGGAAAGCAAAAAACATAACTTGGGTAAAAACATAACAGGAAATAAAGAATTAGTTATTTTAACTGTGAATGTGAATGGAATGAACTCTCCCATAAAGCTGAAGCAGATAGCAGACAGCATTAAATACCAGAATCCCACAATATGTTGGCTACAAAAAACACATCTAAACATAGTGACACATATAGGATGAAGGTAAAAGGCTGGAGCAAAACCTATTTCGCTTCAGGTGAACAAAAAAAAAGCAGGGGTAGCAATCCTTATCTCAGATCAAGTAAGAGCCAAGATAGATCTAATCAAAAGAGATAAGGAAGGAAACTATATTTTATTAAAGGGTACCATAGATAATGTAGGAATATCAATACTAAATATATATGCACCGAGTGCAATAGCACACAAATTCCTAGGGTAGAAATTAAGAGAAATGCAAGAAGAAATATACACCCAAACAATACTAATGAGGCATCTCAACCTTGCTCTCTCAGAATTAGATAAATCAAACCACAAAATAAATAAGAAAGAAACTAGGGAGGTAAACCATTTGCTAGAAAAGTTAGATATGATAGATCTATGGATTAAATTGAATGGAGACAATAGGGAGTTTACTTTTTTCTCAGCGGTCCATGCAAATTATACAAAAATTGACAATGTGTTAGGGCATAAAACTCTCAAAATCAAATTCAGAAAGGCAGAAATAGTAAATGCATCTTTTTCAGATCATGATGCAATAAAAATCACATGCAATATAAGGCGAGGAGAAAATAGACCAAAAGGTAATTGGAAATTAAATAATCTAATCCAGAAAAATGAATGGGTGAAAGAGCAAATCATAGACACAATCAATAATTTCATCCAGGAGAATGACAATAAGAAGACAACATACCAAAATTTGTGGGATACTTAGAAAGTGGTTATAAGGGGAAATTTTATATCTCTAGATGCTTACTTGCATAAAATAGGGAAAGAAAAGATCAACAAATTAGGCTTATTATTAAAAAAAAACTAGAAAAAGAACAAATTTAAAACCCTCAATTAAATAACAAATTGGAAATTTTAAAAATAAAGGGGGAAATTAATAAAATTGAAAATAAGAAAACTATTGAATTAATAAATAAAATTAAGAGTTGGTTTTATGAAAAAAAAAACAACAAAATAGATAAACCTTTAGTTAATTTGATAAGAAAAAGGAAAGAGAAAAATCAAATTGTTAGTCTCAAAAATTATAAGGGAGAACTTTCCTCCAATGAAGAGGAAATTAGAGCAATAATTAGGAGTTACTTTGCCCAACTTTATGCCAGTAAGTTTGATAATCTAAATGTAATGGAGGAATATCTACAAAAATATAGATTGCCCAGGTTAACAGAACAGGATAAAAACTATTTAAATAGCCCCATTTTGGAAAAAGAAAGAGAACAAGTTATTAACCAACTCCCTAAGAAAAAATCTCCAGGGCCCCATGGATTTACATGTGAATTCTACCAAACATTCAAAGAACAATTAATTCCAATACTATGCAAACTATTTGAGAAAATAGGGACAGAAGGTATACTACCAAATTCCTTCTATGACACAGATATGGTGCTGATAGCTAAACCAGGTAGAGTGAAAACAGAGACAGAAAACTATAGAACAATTTCCCTAATGAATATTGATGCAAAACTTTTAAATAAGATATTAGCAATGAGATTACAGAAAATCATCCCCAGGATAGTACACTGTGACCAGGTAGAATTTATACCAGGAATGCAGGGCTGGTTCAATATTAGGAAAACTATCAGCATAATCAATTATATTAATAAGCAAACTAACAAAAACATATGATTATCTGAATAGATGGAGAAAAAGCATTCGATAAAATCCAACACCCATTCTTATTAAAAACACTAGAGTATAGGAATAAATGAGCTTTTCCTTAAAATGATTAGTACCATCTACTTAAAACCATCAGCAAGCATCATATGTAATGAAGACAAACTAAAACCATTTCCAATAAGATCAGGAGTGAAACAAGACTGCTGACTGTCACCATTACTATTTAATATTGTATTAGAAATGTTAGCTTTGGCAATAAGAGAAGAAAAAGAGATAAAAGGAATTAGAATAGCTAATGAAAAATCCAAATTATCACTCTTTGCAGATGACCTGATGGTATACTTAAAGAACCCTAGAGACTCAACTAAAAAACTACTAGAAACAATTCACAACTTTAGTAAATTTGCAGGATTCAAAATAAATCCACACAAATCATCAGCATTTTTATATATTACCAACAAAATTCAGCAGCAAGAGATACAAAAAGAAGTTCCATTCCAAATAATGGATGATGGTATAAAATATTTGGGAATATCTCTGCCAAGGAACAGTCAGAAACTATACAAACTAAACTACAAAACATTTTCCACACAAATAAGATCAGACTTAATCAACTGGAAAAACAGTAAGTGCTCATGGGTAGGCCAAGCGAATATAATAAAAATGACAATACTACCCAAACTAATTTACTTATTTAGTGCCATACCAATCAAACTCCCAAGAAATTATTTTACAGATCTAGAAAAAAATAGTAGCAAAGTTCATTTGGAAGAACAAAAGGTCAAGAATTTCAAGGGAGACTGGGGGTGGTGCCAAGATGGCAAATGGCAGACAGCACTGTCTGTGAGCTCCTGAGACCTTCCCTCAGACCCAGACAAATTGAGCCTCCGAACTGGTTCTGGAGTGAGGGCTCCACCAAACAGTTGGACTACAACGCACTTGTATCAAAAATCTACTTTGAAAAAACTATGGAGAAGGTTAGCCTCAGGGGAATCAACCGCTGGCCATGATCAGAGACCAGTCAGGGCAGAAGTCAGAGCTGTGACAGAGGGGCGGATTTTAGACACCCAGGAAATCCCTGGGAGACGCCTGGGCCACTTTGCGCTGCTTTTGGGCAGGTGCTTTGACAGATCTGCCTCTTATAAAGAGTGGATTGAGAGCAGCTGAAAGCATGATCCTAGTTCGGATCTAGCCGCGACCTGCTCCTGAAGTCAACTTGGCAAACTGCCCCGGGGCAAATTGAAAGAGCAGAATTCCCTGCTAGTGATTCAGACTTCAAGTGATCCAGACATAAACTTCTTACAGCTTAAAAATCATGAGCAAGAAGCAGAAGAGAGCTCTCACCATGGACAGCTTCTACGGAGAGAAAGTAGAGCACACCCCAGATCATGAAAACAATCCCAGATGAAGCCACAAAGGCGGACTTAAGCTGGTCTCCTTTTCATAAGGCTTACCTGGAAGATTGCATAAAGAATCTCAAAAGAGAGCTAGAAGAAGAATGGGGAAATAAATTGAGATTAGTGCAACAGATATGTCAAAAACTGGAAAACAGGACTGATGAATTGGAAAAAGAAAACAATTCATTGAAAAACAAAATTGGTGAATTGGAAAAAAATCATCAATTACCTGGAAAATAAAAATGGTGAATTGGAAAAAGACAACAATTCACTGAAAAATAAAATTGGCAAAATGGAAAAATAATGCATTGAACCAAGAAATTCAATTGGCCAGCTACAAAAGGAGGTAAAAAAGATAACTGAAGGAAATAATATTTTAAAAATTAAAATTGAAAAAATAAAAATAAATGACTCAATAAGACTTCAAGAATCAGTCAAACAAAAAACAAAAAAGGAAAAAAAAAGAAAATATGAAATATCTCCTAGGAAAAACAACTGACTTGGAAAACAGATCCTAGAGAAACAATCTAAGGATTATTGGACTCCTGAAAGTCATGATGAAAAAAATAATCTTGAGGCTATCTTTCAGGAAATCATCAAAGAGAATTGCCCTGATGTTTTAGAATCAGAAGGCAAAATTGGCATTGAAAGTATTCACCAATCACCTCCTGAAAGACACCCCAAAATAAAAACCCCAAGGAATATCATGGCCAAATGTCAGGACTATCGCACCAAGGAAAGGATATTACAAGCAGCTAGAAAGAAACAGTTCAAATACTGAGGAACTGTAATTAGAATTACACAAGATCTGTCAGCTTCCACATAAAAGGATCGAAGGACCTGGAATCAGATATTCCAAAAGGCAAAAGAACTTGGATTACAGCCAATAATAAGTTACCCAGCGAGAATGAGCATCATCTTCCAGGGAAGAAGATGGTCATTCAGTGATAGAGGAGAATTTCACCTCTTTCTAATGAAAAGACCAGATCTGAACAAAAAAATTGACCTCCAAATACAGAACTCAAGAGAAGCATAAAAAGGTAAAAAGGAAAGAACTCTTGAGAACTATATTTCCACTATAGGTAACCTTAAAGAATAGGGCTATAATTCAATTTTTCTTTGATAGTAATGGAAAAGAAATTACAGGTGGAAGGGATACAATACTGAAAAAAGGGGGGGAGGCAAAACAAAGTAAAAATAAAGGAGGTAAAAGAAGGCAAAATCTCATAAAGAGACATAGAAGATCTAATATAATTGAGGGAAATAAGGGAGGGCAATGAGTATTGTGTAAACCTTACTCTCATTAGATTGGACTCTAAGTGACTATATCAGACACATATGGTTTCAAAGAAAGACCTGAACCTCCTCGTGGGAAGGTGGGAGGGAAAGGAGGAAAAGAAAGGGATAAACTAATAGAAGGATTAAGGGAAAGGTGTAAAGGGGAGGGAGGGGGTCTAAATGGGGAATGGACTGTTAGAGGAAGGTGGTCATCAAAAATAAAGTACTGGGGAGGGGGGAAGGGAGAGAGGGGAAAGGGAAAAGAAAATCAAAACTCTGAGTAAATAATATGGCAGGAAATACAGATATAGGTATTTTAACTGGGAATGTGAATGGGATTATCTCTCCCATAAAACGGAAGCAGACTGGATTAAAAGCCAGAACCCTACAATATGTTGTTTTAAAGAAACACATCTAAAATATAGAGATATATACAGAGTGAAGGTAAAGAGCTTGAGCAGAATCTTTTATGCTTCAAGTGAACAAAGAAAGGCAGGGGTAGCAATCCTTATCTCAGATCAAGTTAAAGCAAAAATAGGTCTAATTAAAAGAGATAAGGAAGGAAACTACATTTTATTAAAGGGTACCATAGACAATGAAGCAGTATCAATACTTAACATATATGCACCAAGTGGCATAGCATCCAAATTCCTAGAGGAGAAGTTAAGAGAGATGCAAGGAGAAATAGACAGTAAAACTATACTAGTGGGAGATCTCAACCTTGCTCTTTCAGAATTAGATAAATCAAATCACAAAATAAATAAGAAAGAATTTAGGAAGGTTAACAAAAGGCTAGAAAAGTTAGAAAAATAAGCTAGAAAAATAAAACTAATGCAGACAAGATTAGGAGGGAAGCATCAAATTGGGAAATCATCTTTACATTTAATGGTTCTGATAAAGCCTCATGTCGAAAATATGTAGAGAATTGTCTCATATATATATAAGAATTCAAGCCACTCTTCAATACATAAGTAGTCAAGGGATATGAACAGACAATTTTCAGATGATGAAATTAAAACTATTTCTAGTCATATGAAAATTTGCTCCAAATCACTATTGATCAGAGAAATGCAAATTAAGACAACTCTGAGGTACCACTACACACCTGTCAGATTGGCTAATATGACAGGCAAAGATAATGACGAGTGTTGGAGGGGATGTGGGAAAACTGGGACAGTGATGCATTGTTGGTGGAACTGTGAACAGATCCAACCATTCTGGAGAGCAATTTGGAACTATGCTCAAAAAGTTATCAAACTTGCATACCCTTTGACCCAACAGTGTTTCTATTGGCCCTATATCTCAAAGAGATCTTAGAGGAGGGAAAGGGCCCCACATGTGCAAGAATGTTTGTGGCAGCCTTTTTGTAGTGTCTAGAAACTGGAAACTGAATGGATGTCCATCAATTGGAGAGTGGCTGAATAAATTATAGTATATGAATGTTTGTTTTATTAAAGCTTTTTATTTGAATAACTATCTATAACTATGGGTAGTTTCCCAACATTGATCTTTACAAAGCTTTCCATTACAAATTTTACCCCCAGTCCCCTCCCCTCCCCTAGATGGCAGGAAGTCCACTACATGTTAATAATGTTGAAATGCTTGAGAAGTTATGCAAGAAAAATCCTATCTACAAGAAAAAAAAAAGAATCAGAGAAAGGCAACACAATGCAAGCAAATGTCCATAGAGATCATGAAAATGTTACGTTGTGGTCCATATTTCATATCCCTCTCTCTGGGTGTATATGGTTTTCATCAGTGAACAATTGGAACTGGTTTGAGACAATTCTTTGTTGCAGAGAGCCATGTCCATCAGAATTGATCATCATGTAATACTGTTGTTGCTGTGTATGATGATCTCCTGGTTCTGCTCGTTTCACTCAGTATCAGTTCATGCAAGTCCCTCCAGGCCTCTCTGAAATCGTCCTGCTGGTCGCTTCTTACAGAGCAATAATATTCCATAACATTCATCTGAGGATGAAAGGATGAGATGTCCTTATGAAAATTATGCATATTAAAATATAATCTCTAAGTCTTCATTTGTTAAAAGAAACAGAATAGTCTTTTAAAATTCCTATGCAAAACTTTTATATTTTATTCAAGTATCTCATTACAAGAATTGAGCCTATTTCAAATTAAAAATAGGAATAATGAGCAATGAAGTTTCAGCACCCAGACTGGTGAGGTCCCATAGGAAGGTGTGAATATTTATGTAAAGTTTGGTATTGTTATGTTCTCCATAGATTCACAAAACATTTCATATGCTAGAAAGTTCTTCAGAAATTCCAGGCAATGCTGCATGAGATGAAACAGTCTCTTGAAAGTACTTTCAGTTGATTAGTCTTTTCTTAGCAAACACTTACTATAGTATTACTATTTGAATAACTGTGAAATAATCAACATGAGCTTGGTATCAAGGAAAGTGAATAAAAAATTAAAGGATGCTGATTTTTCTTTCATATGTTCATTTTAAGCAAATAACCTATAGCCCAATGAATAAAAACATCAAATATTATTAGTAGCATAATGCCATCTATGAAAATTGGTATATGTGAATTTATTTCTTCCAACAATTAGCCCCCAAAATTTAGATAGTGACTAAACAGAGACTTACTTTGTCATTTAATCATTTGTTTTATTATATGACATTTTTCTTTAATGTAATATCCTCCTCAGGACATTATCAGTAAATTAGTGCCATGACATGCAAGTGAAGTCAATTTAAGAAAGGAAGGGTTGGGGTTTAAAACATTGTCCTTAAGAAATCTAGTCGGGGCGGAGCCAAGATGGCGAACAGCAGACAGCTTTCTCTGTGAACTCCTTGGGACCTTCCCTCAAACCCAGACAAAGTGAGCCTTCAAACTGGTTTTTGAGTGAGGACTCCGTCAAACATTTGGACTACAACACACTTCTATCAAAAATCTACCTTGAAAGAACTCCAGAGAAGGTTTGCCTCAGGGGAAATCAGCCGCTGGTCGCGATCAGACTCCAGCCAGGGCGGAAGTCAGGGCTGCGATAGAGGGGCGGATTTAAGGCACCCAGGAAGCCCCTGGGAGATGCCTGGGCCACTTTGCTCTGCTTGCGGGCAGGTGCTTTGGAAGATCTGCCTTTGGTAAAGGGTGGATTGAGAGCAGCTGAAAACATGGTCCTAGTGCGAATCTAGCCCGACCAGCCTCAGACCGGAAGTCAACTCGGCAAACTGTCCCAGGGCAAATACAAATCTTTGCAGTTTTCTCTGCTTTTGACCAATATCCCAACTTTAAATCATGAGCAAGAAGCAGAAGAGAGCTCTCACCATAGAAAGCTGGAGTTCACAGAGAAAGCTGTCTGCAGTTCCACATTTGGCTCCGCCCCTACTGTTCATAAATTTAAAATTAATAGGACATTACAATCATCTAGCTAAATCCTTTTATTTTACAAAAGAGAAAATGCATTTTAAGAGTGACACAAATTTCAAGTGATAGAAATTAGATTTGAAATTAGGTCTTAGAGGTCCAAATCCTCATCTCATAAAAATCATTAGATGATTTCATAAGACTTTTGTCATAGCATCTTACATTGTTTGTATTTGTTAAATAAAAATCCCTCTGAATTGTTAAATGAAAGAAGCTCCAAGTTCAAAAAAGGGTTTGGAAATAACCAGAGTCTGATTAATGTATGCAGAAATTATAAATGCATTTATTGCCTGAGAAGATCGAATTGCAAAAGTGAATCAATCTTCTTATTTGTTTAAGGGTAGTTGAAAAGAGAAAAGTATTTATGGTTTTTAAACAAAAGGAAAAAAGGCAGAAATTTGGGCAGAAACTAGAAAGAAGCCCTATTCCCCAAAAGAAGGGGAAGAGAAACAAAGAAAATGAGAAATTCCAAGTCAATATGCAAAAATTGTTCATAATATATGCAAGTAAATTCTGTGAAAATAGCTTTGGAAAGTGTTCCTCTTTCTCTTATCTCTTTGTTGCCTTTTCATTAACTGGACTAATTGATATTCTACCTTCCTAATTTAGTACACTTAATACCTTTCTTTCTAGATCAGAATTTTACCATGATCTTCATAGCAACATCCCTGCTATAATAAGAAGATACATATTCTAAATGGCTAGAAATATAGTTTTAATTGTTGGAAAATAAGATTTTTCACATTGTAAACATCTGGAATTCACAAGTAGCAAAGCAAAGCAGTCTGTATCTCTTTAATAGCCACCTAAGGCTGAGCTTTCTTTATTAGAATTCATTTATAAACATCTTATTAATCAGCTAAGGAGCTCTGTAAAACTAAGCTTCATTTTAACATAAAAAGCTCCATTTACAAGTGAAGTTGCTTTGAAAGATTTGAATTACACTTTGTAAAAAATAATTTATGGTGGAGTTGGGTCAGAATACCAATATATTACTAAGTGCTTTAGTAATGCTATTTATTGCCTGGTTAAATCTTCTGAAAAAATTCATAATTATCCACTACTTTGACACAAACTAATAAGTTTTCAAAATTAGTTACTGATGTTGGACCATTGTGGAAGCCCAATTTAGTGTCTAATTCATTTATTAGCATAGTTAATGGTAATAAAGTATTTAAAGGCAAATATTCAAATATGTTTTCCTGTTGTTGAGAGCTTATAAGTACAAGTCGTCTAGGACCTAAGAAAATGGCAGGGCATATGTCAATGTTTATAATGGAGCTCAGTACCACATCTTACATTTTCTTTCTGCAGAGACCCAGACAATTCCATAGAAGCAGTGAGACAACACTTAGAACCATGGGTACCCAGCCAAAGAACAGAGGTACAAAGGAATTAGAATGGACATTCCATCAATTTTGTGGGAAAGTACTAAGCATTCAGCTAAGGCTAGTTCTGTCTACCCAAAAAAATCACTTGTGAGAGAAACAAAGACTGGTCCAGTATGAGAAGAGGTTGGAGGTCTTTGAGATTCCACTCCTAAATAAATAACCATCAAAGATGATTCACTCAGATAGTGAATAAAAAGGGAAAATAAAAGGAAAAAAGGATGAAATTATCAAGCATCTCAGAAAGGAGAAAATTCAAAGACTTTGAATACAAGCACATACATCACTAGGGAAATAATTAAAAGCAGAAAGAAACATGGCCTTGATATCAAATAAATTATTTCAGGCTCTATGAATAAATAAATTCATCAAATGAAAGAATCCAAAATTTGAATGAGACAGAAAACCCTGCTAAATTTGAGCATGGAATCACAACGCTCTGTTCCTTTTGGTCTGCATACAAAAATAATGAATGATACAGAAAAACTAGAATCTTCATTGATAAGCCTCACCAAAAAAATAAGAGAGAACAATAAGTTTGAAATACAAATACATAGGAATGAAAGACAATCTAGCAAAATAAAATTGATTTTAAAAAATACATATGTTCACTAGGCAAGCCAAATATAGGGATCATGAAAACAAAATGTGTAGAGATATCTAATGATCCTAGGTCTCTCAGACGAAGACAAGATAATAAACGTAAAAACATAAACCAGAAAAACAATAAATGAACATGGTCTAGAACATATGGACCTAAAAAAAATGAAATATCAATGGAAAAAAATTCACTGATAAACTCTGGGAAAATGCCTATTAAAAAGTTCTTCCTTGTGAATAGGAATACGGAGCTTAACAAAAGGAAACACATATTTCAACCTTTTCTCTTTATAAATTAGGTCTTTTGGACTTAGAGAGAGAGTATGATATTGATGAAAAGGTTTAGGATTGAAGTCAGAAAATATTTGGGATCAATTTCTGATTCCATCAATTATAATTATGTATGGAAAATTAAGGACCACTTGTGATTTCTTCGGTTGAAGGGAATTTTCAGGTGAGGAAACTCCTTATGCTAATGCAAGTCTGCAATTTCTTTACATTTTGCATCAGAATTTCTCCTAAAACACCAAGAGATTAAATGTAACCTATGATGAGCTATATACTCCTATAGACAGGTGAATTTAGCCAAATCACTAAACTAACATCTATAAAATGAGAATGTAATAACTTAAGAATCTACAACCTCACAGGGCAGATTGGATAAAATGATGTAAATGAAGTTTTCTGTAACCATAAAATACTATATCATTATGAATGACCATTGGCAATAATTTTAATAATTTTTAATAATTTTAATAGTAACTGTTTTTAACAATTTACTTATCTGAAGTCATAGATCTGAAATGAGAACTCAGGGCTGATGAGGACTGGTTCTTTTTCTATTTTATCCTCTAGCCTCCTTTATTTTTCAAGTTTAGAATTGGACCTTAAAATTTTAATTATTGTAAGTAAAGATGAAATTAGTCCTCATATAAAATTATATGATTTTAAGGTGAAATAAATTACTAATGATAACAAATTAAATGCATCCTACTACACATTTCTTCCTAAATTCCCTATCTTTTTTTCTGTTATATTTAACTGGTTTATATGTTATTATTCACAACTTTCTTTTTTGTCTCCATGATTTTTTATGTTTTAAATTTTTTATTTTTTCCATTACAATAGTATTTATTGTGGAATTACATTGCAACCCTTATCGGAGAAGTTTGATAAAAATATTTTCCCCATTGAACCACTTTCTCATCCTAAAAGTGCTAGTGTTGTTTGCACAGAAGTTTTACAATTTTAGGTAATCAAAGTAACTTTTTTTCTCTTTGGAATTTTATTTTATAATTACAGCATACTGCCTTTCCCAATTTTTCCTTTCTCATTCTCACCATTCTCCATATATTCTTCTCTTCTGAGACCACAGACGTCATCTTCCTCTCATTGCTAGCCAGTGATTTCACCAGGATGTATCATATACTCCTTTCTATGTCCTGCTGTTCTCCCTCTCCTTTCCATATCCTCCATCCCACAGTTATTGCTGGTGAGCTATTTTTTAGTTGTGTCCAACTCTTAGTGACCCCATTTGGAGTTTTCTTGGCAAAGATACTGGAGTAGTTTGCAGTTTTCTTCTCAAGTTACAGATGAGAAATTGAGGCAAACAGGGGTAAATGATCTGCCTAGGGTCACATAGCTACTAAGTATTTGAAGTAGGTTTTGAACACATGAAGTTAAGTCTTCCTAATTTCAATCCCAATGCTCTATCCACTTTGTCACTTAGCTATCTTCATAATTTGACAAAAGAAGCATTCATTCATTTGCGTTTAATCCACATCCTCTTCTACACTGTTATATTTTACCAGATTTCTTCCTTCTTCTTTCTCTTCTTGTGTACATTTAGAAAGAATTCTCTTGCTATTGTATTCTTGACTGCTGCATTTAAATATCTCCTACATTTCTATTGTTTTCCTTATCACTAATTTTCTGATACCCCTCTGATGGTATCTAAATTTCCTCTCACATGAAGCATGAGATTGTCTCTAACCCAACTGACTTTTGATGGTCAAAACTGATACCAGCAAGATGCCATGCTCTTGTCATAGAGCTTGATAAATCCTGTGTGTAGTGTCATGTCCTGGTGATCTGATCCCTTCCATTTGTTTCTTAGTTGTTGACCTGTCACTGGCAGTTCAAAATCCATTTTATTTCACACAGATAATTCAGAGCTTTATAACATTTGTGCTTCTAGTTTTCAGTTTCTGTCAAGTATTGGCTGCTGAAGAGTTAATGCCAAACTAGCTGTCATGACCCAAGCAAAAATCCTCAATAAGGAGTGACTGTTTCTATGGCACTGTAAAATGGGAGCGGAGAGATTTTATATAACCTTATGTTATGATCTCCGGTCTTCTAGTGCAGTCTTTCTACCAGTAACATGAGAGGTTGTGGAGGATTGTTGAGTGAATTCAGGTAAAAGTAAGTGACAATTCCTGTTTGTTGTTGTTGTTTAAGAAAAAAAAAATCACTAATCACTTCCTGAAATAGGCCCCAAAATTTAATCCCCAAGGAATATTGTGGCTAAATTTCTGGACTATCGTGCCAAGGAAAAGATATTGCAAGCAGGTAGAAAGAAACAATTCAAATACCAAGGAACAATAATTAGAATCAACCAGGATTTATCAGCTTCCACCAAAAAGGATCAAAGGGCCTGGAATCAGATATTCCAAAAGGCAAAGGAACTTGGATTACAGTCAAGAATAAGCTGTCCAGCTAAAATAAGCATTATCTTTCAGGGAAGAAGATGGATATTTAATGGTATAAGTGAATTTCACCTATATCTAATGAAAACACCAAATCTGAACAAAAAAATTTGACCTTCAAACAGAGAACTCAAGAAAAGCATAAAAAGATAAAAAGGAAAGAACTCTTGACAACTATATTTCTATTTTGGGTACACTTAGAGAATGAGGGTATAATTTGATTTTACTTTCATAATATATATGAAAAAGAAACTAGAGGTGGAAAGAGGATCATACTGGAAAAAGAGGAAAAAGGAGGTAAAAATAAAGTAATAAATTATGAAGAAGCAAAGAAAACCTAATGTAATTGAGGGAAAGAAGGGAGAGGGATGACCATTGTGTGAATCTCACTTTCATCAAATTCGGCTCTAAAAGAGAATATCAAACATATTTGATTTCAGAGAGAAACTTGTCCCACATTATAGGGAAGTGGGAGGGAAAGGAGGAAAACAAAGGAAAAGACTAATAGAAGGGAAAATAGAAGAATTATGGGAAAAGTGTAAACAAGGGGGGAGGAGCTCCAAAGGGGGGAGGACTGTTTGAGGGAGGTGGTCATCAAAAGCAAAATACTGGGGAGGGGGGAAGAGAGAAAGGGGAAAAGAAAGAGAAAAACATAACTTTGAGTGAATAAGATGACAGGAAATACAGAATTAGTTATTTTAACTGTGAATGTGAAGGCCATGAACTCCCCCCCAAAACAGAAGCAGATAGCAGACTGGATTAAAAGCCAAAATCCTATAATTTGTTGTTTAGAAGAAACACATCTAAAGCATAGAGATACATACAGAGTAAAGGTAAAGGGCTGGAGCAGAGTCTATTATGCTTCAGGTGAACAAAAAAAAAAAAGCAGAGGTAGCAATCCTGATTTCAGATCAAGTAAAAGCAAAGATAGAACTAATTAAAAAAGATGAGGAAGGAAACTATATTCTACTAAAGGGCACCATAGATAATGAAGAAATATTAATACTAAACATATATGTACCAAGTGGTTAAGCATCCAAATTTCTAGAGGAAAAGTTAAAATAGATGCAAGAAGAAACATACAGCAAAGCTATACTATTGGGGAACCTCAATCTTTCTCTCTCAGAACTAGATAAATCAAGCCACAAAATAAATAAGAAATAAATAAGAAAGAATTTAAACAAAGTGTTAGAAAAGTTAGATATGATAGATCTTTAGAGAAAATTGAATGGAGACAGAAGGGAGTTTCCTTTTTTCTCTGTGCTTCATGGAACTTACACAAAAATTAACCATGTGTTAAGGCATAAAAACCTCAAAATCAAATGCAGAAAGGCAGAAATAATACATGTATTTTTTCAAATCATAGAATATGCAATAAAAATCACATGCAATATAAGGTCAGGAGAAAATAGACCAAAATTTAATTGGAAATTAAATAATCTAATCCTAAAAAATGAATATGTGAAACAGCAAATCATAGACACAATCAATAATTTCATCCAGGAGAATGACAATAATGAAACAACATAACGAAATTTGTGGGATATGGCCAAAGCAGTAATAAGTGGTAATTTTATATCTTTGGATGCTTACTTGCATGAAATAGAGAAAGAGAAGATCAATGAATCAGGCTCACAATTAAAAAAGCTAAAAAAACAAATTAAAAACCCTGAATTAAATACCAAATTGGAAATTCTAAAAATAAAAGGGCAGATTAATAAAATTGAAAATAAATGAACTATTAAATTAATAAATAAAACCAAGAGTTGGTTGTATAAAAAAATAACAAATAGATAAGCTTTTAGTCAATTTATTTAGAAAAAGGAAAGAAAATCAAAATATTAGTCTCAAAAATAAAAAAAAGAATAACTTTCTACCAAAGAAGAGGAAATTGGAGGAATAATCAGGAGTTAGTTTGCCCAACTTTATGCCAATAAATTTTATAATCTAAAAGAAATGGAGGAATATATACAAAAATATAGATTACCTAGGTTAACAGAAGAGGAAATAAATTACTTAAATAGCCCCATCTTAGAAAAAAGAAATAGAACAAGCTATTAATCAACTCCTTAAGAAAAAATCTCCAGAGCCAGATGGATTTACATGTGAATTCTACAAAATATTCAAAGAATTAATTCCAATTCTATATAAACTATTTGATAAAATAGGGAAAGAAGGTGTTCTATCAAATTCTTTTTATGATGCAGACATGGTGCGGATAGCTAAACCAGGGAGGTTGAAAACAGAGAAAGAAAACTATAGACCAATTTCCCTAATGAATATTGATGCAAAATTTTAAATAAGATGTTAGCAATGAGATCACAGAAAGTCATCCCCAGGAAAATACACTATGACCAAGTAGGATTTATACCAGGAATGCAGGGCTGGTTCAATATTAGGAAAATTATCAGAATAATCAACTACATTAATAACCAAACTAACAAAAATCATATAATTGTCTCAATAGATGAAGAAAAACATTTGATAAAATCCAACACCCATTCCTATTAAAAACACTTGAGAGCATGGGAATAAATGGACTTTTCCTTAAAATAGTCAGTAGCATCTATTTAAAAACCATCAGCAAGCATCATATGTAATGGGGACAAACTAGAACCATTCCCAATAAGATCAGGAGTGAAACAAAGCTGCCCACTATCACCATTACTATTCAATATAACATTAGAAATGTTAGCTTTGGCAGTAAGAGAAGAAAAAGATATTAAAGGAATTAGAGTAGGTAATGGGGAAACCAAATTATCACTCTTTGCAGATGATAGGATGGTATCCTTAGAGAACCCTAGAGACTCAACTAAAATCTACTATAAACAATTCACAACTTTAGCAAAATATTTTGTATTTTTATACAAAATAAATCCACATAAATCATCAGCATTTCTATATATTACCAACAAAGTTCAGCAGCAAGAGATACAAAAAGAAATTCCATTCAAAATAACTGTCGATAGTACCAAACATTTGGGAATCTATTTGCCAAGGAAAAGTCAGGAACTATATGAACTAAATTACAAAACACTTCCCACACAAATAAAGACAGAACTAATCAGTTGGAAAAATATCAAGAGCTCATGGGTAGGCCGAGTGAATATAATAAAAATGACAGCACTACCTAAATTAATCTACTTATTTAGTGCCATACAAATTAGACTCCCAAGAAATTATTTTACAAATCTAGAAAAAATAGTAGCAAAGTTCTTCTGGAAGAACAAAAGGCCAAGAATTTCAAGGGAATTAATGAAAAATAAAGGGTGATGAAGGTGGTGATTTGAAAGAATTTGTTAATTTGGAATGATGTGGGAAAATCCCAAGGTGTCCCTTGAATCTTCTTGGCTCCATTACATTGTGAAAATGAGATTAGTACTATGTCAGTTAAAAGGAAAGACAACTTTCAACTGATTCTCTTCCTTCAACTTTCCATATGGCTTCATATTACCTTGAAACTTTCAGTACAAGGTAGAGACATATTGACTCTTCCCCATTCTGGCAATATAACAACTATTCTCACATGCCAATTAGACAAGGACAGCATTAAGCAAACATGTGCTTGGGCCTCTCTCTATATTTCTGATTTTTGTGTCATTTCCTGAGCACATGAAAGAGTGTCAAACTCATGTTTGATGTTTGATGATAAATCTTTCCTGACTCCAAGGAATTTTTTTTTAATTTGAGAAGTCTGGTCCTAGACCCATTAATAGAATTAATATTTATTTAAAAACCAAAATTGAATGGGATCTTTTATTCAACAATAGGAACATAGTATGAAAAATGACTTCAACTTGTGTTCACTTGTCTAACACTGTAGTATATAATGATGCTAGACAAGATGGAGCACATCAGAACAGGGCAACTATGATAATGAGAGGAATAGAGATACAGAGATGGAGATAGCATTAGAAAATATGGATGTTTTCTGTCAGAGACAGATAAAACTTCATTGACACATGATAATGATCAAGTCTATAGAGGATTTTCATATAGAAGATTCTGATTTCTTCTTGAGCCTAGAGATCAAAATTAGGACAATGGGTAAAAATTTCTGAGAATAAATTTGACTGGAGATACAAAGAAATATCTTTAATCATTAACATTTAAAAGTGAAATGGGTTACCTACGAAGGTACTGGTTTCCTTCTCACTGTAATTATTCAAGGGAAAAAAAGTGGATCAGCACACTTTGGGTTTAATTTATTCACTGGGATTATTTTTCTGATATGGATTGCCCTAGAAGTCTGTCAACATCCCTTGTAACTAAAAAAAATCTTGTGTTAAAATGTTTTAAAAATATTTACTTGGCAGTAATATGTACAATAGATTAGAGTAAGAGAGTCCAGAGATAGGAATGCATGTTAGGATACTATTACAATCTTCTGAGGGAGAGGCAATAGTTATATGTATTAGAATGATCTTGGAGTTAGAATAAATAATTAGCAATGATAATATCTACTAATCCCAAGGACCTAGGACACTTTACCTTTTTTTTCCATTAAGGGACTCCTTTCAGTTCTGGACTTGTGTTCATTGACCAAGTAGGTGGGTGATGGGTGCATTTGAACACAAAAAAGAAGGAGATATCCTCTTCTAAAACATTTTCTCTTTATATTTCCAGTCTGCAGTACCAAGGATAATTATTATTAAAGGTTAATTTTTATTAAAGGTTAATTAATGTTTAGAGTCTTCTCAAAGCAAAGGCTAAAACAGTACTTACTATTCAATAAATCAGATATTAAAGAGATGTTTATTTCCATTACACAAAAGAAATGATTAACACTAACTATACTCACAAGTTCACATTGAAAGAAAATGATAAGTAAGAAACAATAATTTTCAACCACAATTTTACCCTCCTGAGAGAATGAGTTTAAACATCAGAAAATGAAGCTTGCAGGGCTGTTTCACTGATATATTTCACCACAACTCTGCATAATCTCCCTTAAACTAAATGTCTTTTGATAAACCATGCCAGAACTAGATTTTTCCTATTGTTTGTTTTTTTTAAAATTTATTTTATAGTGTTGTTGTAATTCTATTTTATTTTTCAAAATACATGTGAAGATAATTTACAACATTCACCTTATGTGCCAAATTTTTCTTCCTTTCTCCTACCCACCCCCTTCACAAAACATCAAGAAATATAATATAGATTAAACTTGAATTAAACATGTTAAATTAAACAATATTAAATATAGGTTAAACAATTCTTCTAAACATATTTCCACATTTGGCATGCTGTGCAAGAAAAATCAGATCAAAAGCAGGGGAATGAAAAGAAAAAAAAACACAATCAAATAACATGTAACAAATAATCATATGAAAATTATCTATTCATATCGTGCGATATTCAAATCAATTGAGGGATGATTTGTATTCTTATAATTTTACCTCAGTTCTCCATATATTATAAAAATGAAATCTTTATCAGAAATACTGTAAACATTTTCCTCAAACTTTATGTTTCCATTCTAATTTTGGCTGCATTTGTTTTGTTTCTGAATAACTTTTTTCATTTAATGTAATCAAAATTATCCATTTTGTATTTCTTAATGTTTCCTATTTCTTCTTTGGCCATCAATTCCTTCTCCACATATCTGATAGGTAGACTATCCCTTGCTCTTCTAATTTGCTTATACTATACTCCTTTATGTCTAAATCATGAACCCATTTCAACCTTATTTAAGTATGAGGTGTTAAGATGTTAGTTGCTGTCTAGTTTCTGCCATACCATTTTCGTGTTCACATCAATTTCTGTCAATTACTAAGTTATTATCCCGTGAAGTTTTTGGATTTATTAAACACTAGATTACTATAATCATTGACTATTTTGTCTTGAACCTAACCTATTCCACTGATCCACGACTATGTTTCTTAGCCAATGCCAAATGCTTTTGATAATCATTGCTTTATAATATAGTTTTAGGGCTGGTATTGCTATGCCACCTTCCTTTACATTTTGTTTTTTCATTAAGTTCCTTGATATCTTTGACCTTTTCTTTTTTCCAGATAAATTTTGCTATAATTTTTTCTATGTCTATACCTATAAAATAACTTTAGGTAGTTTGTTTGGTATGACACTAAATATAAAAGATTAATTTAGATAGAATTGTTATTTTTATTATATTAGTTAAGCTCATGAACCCTTAATGTTTTTTCTACTTGTTTAGATCTAACTTTATTTGTGTGAAAAGAATTTGGTTTTGCCTAGGCAGGTATACTCCCAAATATCTTATAATACCTATGCTTATTTTTTTTTATTTTAAGCTTTTTAGAAGACATTATATTCGTAAGTGTCCATCTTTTCTTTACTTCCTTGCAAATTGTTCTTTTGCTCTTTGCTGCACACCATTTTTATTCTTTCCCCCCATTCATCTCTCTCTATACCTCAAAGCAGGCTATGGTGAATAAAGTATCTATTTATGGGTTCATATGTAGATATATAAATAAATATACATACACACATGCACTCCATGTCCTCCCCCATATTTTTGTATCTGTTATGACTCTTTGTTTTAATTCTGACCTCCCCCATCCATAGATTTTCCCCCTTGTCTGTTTCCCTCACCCTTTGCTTCCCTGTCCGCCCATTACTTCCCCCCTTATTTCTTTATAGATTTTGGAGGCTGCTATATCCTTCATTATACACACACACACATTTATTTATATACATATATGTTGTCTTAAATTCATTCATAATATTAATAGATTTTCAGAACTACAAGCCCTTCTCCTCCCCCCCAAGCCTTTCTGTTCATTCTTCCTCTGCCTCTCATTTGTATAGTATGATTACTTTTTTACCTTGACTCTACCCCAATTTTTCTTTTAAGCTATCTTATTTTTGATGCCAATCTGAATCATATGGTATATATGTCCCATGTTAACAAAACCATGAACAGTTTGTCCATGTGGTCCATGTTTAAATTAATTTTTGATATTGCCTCTTATATGTTAAATTTTCTGTTAAGTTTGGCCTTGGTTGATAGGAAGTCTTGAAAATCTGGAAGTTCATTGAATGTTCCCTCTTCATTAAATATTATGGATAATTTTGCTGGATATGATATTTTTGGTGACAGAGCTAGTTCTTTTGATTGTAGATAGATATGATTCCAGGGCTTGTGTTTTTTATTGTGACTGCTGATAAGTCTTGTACAATTTTAATTGCAGCTCCAGCATATTGGAATTGGTATTTTCTTATTCCTTGCAAGATTTTCTCTTTGACTTGTGGGTTTCAAAATTTGGCAGTAATATTCTTTTGAGCATCGCACAAAGAATCTCATTGAGGTGTTCAGTCGATTTTTTTCTATTTCTACTTTATCCTCATGTTATATCACTACAGGACAATTTTCTGGGATTATTTCTTGCATTACTGTGTCAAGGTTTTTTTTTTTTCTGGTACAACTTTAAAGCAGTCCAATTAATTCCTATATTTTCTCTTCTTAATCTGTTCTCCAGATGTTATTTTTCTTATATTTCATATTCTGTTCTATTTTTTTCATTCTTTAGAATCTGTTTTCTTATTTCTTGGTTTCTCATAGCTTCACTGACTTCCTCTTGACCAATTTCAGTTTTCAAATAATTATTTTCATCTTTGAGATTCTCCATAATCTTCTTGTTTTTTTCGATTTTTTTTTATTTTTTTCTTAGTTTTTCCTCAATGTCTCTCATTTAATTTTTACATTCTTTTTTAAGTTCTTATATAAATTTTCTCTGGACAAGGAGCCATTTAACGATAATCTTTGGGGTGGAAGCTTTTTTTTTTATTTCAGTGTCCTACTTTGAAAATGAACCAGTCTTCTCTCTTCCCATAGTAAATTACCATGGTGAGGTTCTTTCTTCTTTGCCAGTTCATTTTGTAAAATAAGAGATATTAGTATAAAAATTTTTAATCTTGATGTGAGGGAATGGTGCCTCTGCCTTCACTTTAGCTTTGTTTTCTGATCTGGAACACCAAACCAATAACTGCACTTTCCAGCAAGTGCCTGCAACCCGCAGCATCCCTGCCCCACTGTCTCTGTACTCACAGGTGTTAGGTTCTTCTCTTCCAGCCCAAGTCTATTGCAGCACACTTGGGCCTGGCATTCCTAATTAGTTGAATTTTACTCAATCTTCCAGGACTCAGATCCCAATTCCACAAATAGTCCATGAGGTGAACGTCCTGCTGAGGCTCCAGCTCACCCCAAAGCTCATCACTTAGTGTTTTTGCAAAGGTAGCCTGGAGGTGTTTGCATTTCACATGGATCAATCTCTGCCTTGGAGAGTCTTCATATTTTCTAGGATTATACCTGGAGAACCCCTATTCTGTACCAAGTCTTCTAATTTTTCATTAATCTGTTTGCCCTGAGGAGCAAATTTGATATATTTGTGGGAAATCGGAAGAGCTTGAAATTTACCAACCTACTCTGACATGTTTCCAGAACATCTCCCCCACACACCCACTTTTAGTTACTTTTAATACGATCTCTCTTTCTATTTCTTGCTGGTGAGCTTTGTTGATAATATATAGAAATTTCAATGATTTATATGCATTTGTTTTGTATCCTGCAACTTTGCTAAAGATGTTAATTATTTTCAGTGTTTTTAGTTGATTCTCTAGGATTCTTTAATATATAGCATCATATCAGCAGCAAAGAGTGATAGTTTTGTTTCCTGATTCACCTACTCTGATTCCTTCAATTTCTTCTTCTCATATTGCTAAGCTAACATTTCTGGCACAACACTGGATAATAGTAGTGAAAATGGCGTACCTTGTTTCCCTCTGATCTTATTAGGAATGCTCCTAGCTCATTCCCATCACATAAAATGTTTGCTAATGATTTTAAACATATGCTGCTTGTTATTTAAAAAAATACTCCATTTATTTCTATGATTTCTAGTGTTTTTAATAGGAATGGATTTTTTGTCAAATGCTTTTTCTACATCTACTGAGAAAAACACAATTTATTAGTTTGATTATTGATATAGCAATTATGCTGAGAATTTGCCCAATATTAAATGATCCCTGCATTTTTGGTATATATCCCACTTGGTCATAGTGTATTATCCTGATGATAAGTTTCTGTAATCTTTTTGCTAATATTTTACTTAAGATTTTTTTCATCAATATTCATTAAGAAGATTGGTTTATAACTTTCTTTGTTTTAGCCCTTTTTGGTTTAGGTATTAGCACCACATCTGTGTCATAAAAGGAATTTGGTAGGTTCCTTCTTTGCTTATTTTTCCAAATAGTTTATGTAGCATTGGAATTCATTCACCTTTAAATGTTTGGCAGAATTCACTTGTAAATCCATCTAGCCCAATCTAGAAATTTTTTCTTAGAAAGTTTATTTATATGTTGTTCATTTTCTTTCATTAGAATGGGATAATTTAAGTATTTTATTTCTTCTGTTAATCTTAGCAATTCATATTTTGCAAATATTTGTCTATTTCACCTAAATTACCAGATTTATTGGCAGACTGACAAAATAGGTCCTAATTATTGCTTTAATTTCATCTTTTTCAATGGGAATGTTACTCTTTTAATTTTTGATCCTGGTAATTTACTTTTCTTTTTTTTCCATTTTCTTATCAAATTAATCAGAGGTTTTCATAAAACTAACTCATTTTTACTTATTAGTTTAATAGTTTTCTCACTTTCAACTTTCTTCATTTCTCCTGTGAGTTTCTAATTGGGTATTTAATAGGGTTTTTAAATTTATCCTTTTTTTAGTTTTTTTTTTAGTTGTATACTCAATTTATTTATCTTCTCTTTCTCTATTTTATTCATTTAAGAATCTAGACATACAAAATATTCCCCAAGAACTGCTTTGGCTTTATCTCATAAGTTTTGATATGCTGCCTCATTATTGTCATTCTCTTGTATAAAATTATGGATGGTTTCTATGATTGTTATTTTAGAATTTTTTAAAGAATTACATTTTTTTAGTTTCTATTTAACTTTTAGTCTATTTTCTATGTTTTTTATCAAATGTAATTTTTATTGCATCATGTTCTGAAAGGATGTATTTGGATCTCTACCTTTCAGCATTTAATTATGAGGTTTTTAATGCCCTAATATATGGTCAATTTTGTGTAGATATCATATACTAATGAAAAAAGGTATATTCTTTTCTATCCTTATTAAATTTTCTCCAGAGGTCAATCACACCTAACTTTTAAAAAAATTCTATTCCTCCTTAACTTCTTTCTTGTTCATTTTGTGGTTAGATATATCTAGTTCTGAGAGAGGGAGTTTGACCTATCCCTATGTTATAGTTTTGCTTCTTTTGTCTTTTTGCAACTTACTTAACCTCTTTTCTAAGAATTTGGATATTATCTCACCTGGTGCATATATGTTTATTTTTGATATTGCTTCATTATCTATGATGCTCTTTAGCATGATATAGTTTCCTTATCTCTTCTAATTAGATCTTTTTTTGCTTTTACTTGATCTGAGATTTGCATTGCTATCCCTGCTTTTCTTTACTTCATCTAAAGCATAATATATTCTGCTTCAACATTTTACCTTTATTCTTTACATATCTCTGCTTCAAATGTGTTTCAAGTAAACAACATATTGTAGACTTCTGATTTTAATGCACTTCTGTTTTATGAGAGTTCATTCCATTCATAAACACAGTTAAGATTACCAACTCTGTATTTCTTACCATTCTATTTTGCCCATTATACTTTTCTCTCTCCTGTCACCCTTTTCCTCCTCCAGGTGCTTCTGATTACCACCTTCCTTAATCTACCCCCCCCCTTTTTTCAGCCCCTCCTTTCCTTACTCCCTTTCCCCTCCTATTTCCCTCTAGGATGTGAGGAATTTCTATACCAAGCTATGCATGGATGTTATTTCGTCTTTAAGCAAAATCTGATTAAAGTTCAACCAAAAAATGCTCATCTCTCTCCCTTCTTTTCCTCAATTGTAATAGGTCTTTTGTGCTTCTTCATGTGACATAATTTGCCCCATTTTAGTTCCTTTTTTCTCTTCTTCCAGAACAATCCATTTTCCGCCCTTTATTTCTCCTTTTTAAAGTCAGCTTATACCTACACCCTCTAAGTATACCCCTTCTAACTACCCTGATAAAGATACAGTTCTCAAGAAATACACATATTATCTTCCCATGTAGAGATGTAAACATTTAAACCTTTAAAAAGTATAGTTTTTTTTTCTTTTCTTGTTTCCCTTTTTATGCTTCTCTTGTGTCTTGTATTTGAAGAACAAATTTTTCTATTCTTTTCTTATTATAAGAAAAGATGAAAAATCCCCGTTTCACCAAATTTCCATCTTTCCTCTGAAAGATAATACTCATTTTGCTGGGTAGTTGATTCTTGGTTGTAGTCCAAGTTCCTTTGCCTTTTGGAATGTCACATTCCAAGTCCTCTGATCTTTTCATGTGGAAGATACTAGATCCTGGATAATCCTGATCATGCCACCTTGATATTTGAATGTTTTGTTTGTTTGTTTGTTTGTTTTATGACTGCTTGCAGTGTTTTCTTCTTCATCTGATAATTCTGGAACTTAGTTACAATATACCTTGAAGTTTTCATTTTGGAACCTCTTTCAGGAGATAATTGGTAGATTCTTTCAACGACTATTTTACTCGCTGGTCCTAGGATATTAGTGCAGTTTTTTTTTTTAATAATTTTTGAAAGATGTTGTCCAATTTCTTTTTTCATCACTGTGTTTAGGTAGTGTCATAATTCTTAGATTGTCTCTCCTGAGTCTATCTTGCAGATCAGGTGTTTCTCCAAAGAGGTATTTATTTTATAATTTCTTTATTTTTTTTTCACTTTTCTTTTTGGTTTTGTTTGACTCATTCTTGATATCTCATTAAGTCATTCATTTCCTCTTGTACAATTCTATTTTTTAGTGAATTATTGTCTTTGGTTATTTTTTTTTAACCTCCATTTACATTTGACCAATAGTGCTTTTAAAGGAGTTGTTTTGTTCAGGGGATTCCCTTACTTCCATTTTGCCAATTCTGTTTTTTTAAAGAATTGTTTTCTTTATTTCATTAAATTTATTTTTAAAAGGTTGCTTTTTGCCAGTATATTTTTCCTTTTTTCCAAATTTATTTTTAAAGGAGTTGTTTTCTTTAATTTCTGTGCTGCCTTTTCTAAGCTGTTGACTTTTTTCCTCCAACTTTCATAATTCTCCTGCATAGCTTTCATTTCTTTTCCCCATTTTCTTCTACTTCTATTTTAACTTCCTTTTTAAATGCTTCCAAGATAGCCTTTTGAGACTGAGACCAATTCATATCAGTCTTTGAGACTTCACCTAAATATGATCTTGCCTTTGCTGTCTTCTGGGTTTTTATTCTGATTTTTCCTGTTTGTATAATAGCTTTCTATATTTAGAGCTGTTTTTTGCTTTTTTTCTGTGTATGAGGGGCATGCACAGTAAGTGTATGTAGTTGTGTTGGAGGTCTCACTGAACCATGACAGAGTGGTTAAAACTGCTGTATTTTGGGTAACAGTCTCCACTAGATTCCCCACACTGGTCTTATGGATGTTGGACCTGCATTGGGCCATGTACTCTTCTGCCTAACAGAGACAGACCTTTTCCGAAATCCTTCCAAGATATCATAAACTAGAAATTTATTAAACTCTGAATGCTTGTGGCTTTTGTCATTCCAAAATCCATTTAGAGGCTTGATCTAACATTGATTCTGAAGGAATGTGGGTACAGCTCAGGCAATGTCTACTTTCTGCCATCTTGGCTCTGCCTCCCTTGTCTTTTTTTCTAAAAAAGCACGTTGTAAAAGAAAACAGGATATTGATGATCTTTAGAACCCTAATGTGGCCACCACCATTAAATATATCCATCATGGAATATATTTCATGTGTTGTATTCATGGGAAAAGATAAAACAGAATTATCAGCCAGAATCCTAAGATGCACTAAGCCCTTACAAATTATAGTCATTATATTATTTCAGTTTACCATTGATTGAGTTGTGTGAGGTACAAGAGTGGGGAGAAGGAAAAGGATGCCAACCCTATCCTAGACCTTCAATGGAGAAACTTGATTCCGTCTATGCTTGACAAAAAGACTAGAGAGAAGAAAAATTGATACATTACTTTCTTTTTTTTATTATTAAAGCTTTTTATTTGTATAACATATGTATGGGTAGTTCCCCAACATTGATCTTTACAAAGCTTTCCATTACAAATTTCACCCCCAGTCCCCTCCCCTCCCCTAGATGGCAGGAAGTCCACTACATGTTAATAATGTTGAAATGCTTGAGAAGTTATGCAAGAAAAATCCTATCTACAAGAAAAAAAAAGAATCAGAGAAAGGCAACACAATGCAAGCAAATGTCAATAGAGATCATGAAAATGTTATGTTGTGGTCCATATTTCATATCCCTCTCTCTGGGTGTATATGGTTTTCTTCAGTGAACAATTGGAACTGGTTTGAGACAATTCTTTGTTGCTGAGAGCCATGTCCATCAGAATTGATAATCATGTAATACTGTTGTTGCTATGTATGATGATCCCCTGGTTCTGCCCGTTTCACTCAGCATCAGTTCATTCAAGTCCCTTCAGGCCTCTCTGAAATCGTCCTGCTGGTCGTTTCTTACAGAGCAATAATATTCCATAACATTCATATACCATAATTCATTCAGCCACTCTCCAATTGATGGACATCCCTTCAGTTTCCAGTTTCTAGCCACTACAAAAAGGGCTGCCACAAACATTTTTGCACATTTGGGTCCCTTTCCCTCCTCTAAGATCTCTTTGGGATATAGGCCCAGTAGAAACACTGCTGGGTCAAAGGGTATGCACAGTTTTTGAGCATAGCTCCAAATTGCTCTCCCGAATGGTTGGATCTGTTCACAGTTCCACCAACAAGATACATTACTTTCAAATGTGCATACAGACTCTTCCTGTTTTTATAATGATTAATTCATCATTTCAAAGAAAAAACTAGTGTGCATTAAAGGCAGAATTACCCTGAAAATATTTTCCAAAATACTTTATTGTATACTCTCTAGGTTGTTTCCAGTAGGCCCATTCCCAAGCATGTTCTATGATGTATAATCTCTGCTACACTGTAAAAGATTTCTGAGGTGAAATAAGTAGAGTTTAGACTGGTTGAATATAAACTTCTTAACAGTTGAGATTTTTTCACATGTACTTCTATTCAGATTGCCTAACAAAAGATATGAATCACTTAATATATATTTTTTGATTGATTGAGATATCCAAAAGACAGTTGGGAAGGTAAGTTTGGTAATCATGAAGACTGAACATATTGATTTGAAAGTGTAAGTATTAGAGAGAATAGAAAAAATTGCAGAAACCGAATAAATGCAAATGTAATGACTGGGAATACTTAAATAGAAAGAGGCAGATCAAGTATAAAAATGGAAGAGATGTCCTTATGAAAATTATGCATATTAAAATATAATCTCTAAGTCTTCGTTTGTTAAAAGAAACAGAATAGTCTTTTAAAATTCCTATGCAAAACTTTTATATTTTATTCAAGTATCTCATTACAAGAATTCAGCCTATTTCAAATTAAAAATAGGAATAATGAGCAATGAAGTTTCAGCACCCAGACTGGTCAGGTCCCATAGGAAGGTGTGAATATTTATGTAAAGTTTGGTATTGTTATGTTCTCCATAGATTCACACAACATTTCATATGCTAGAAAGTCCTTCAGAAATTCCAGGCAATGCTGCATGAGATGAAACAGTCTCTTGAAAGTACTTTCAGTTGATTAGTCTTTTCTTAGCAAACACTTACTATAGTATTACTATTTGAATAACTGTGAAATAATCAACATGAGCTTGGTATCAAAGAAAGTGAATAAAAAATTAAAGGATGCTGATTTTTCTTTCATATGTTCATTTTAAGCAAATAACCTATAGCCCAATGAATAAAAACATCAAATATTATTAGTAGCATAATGCCATCTATATGGGAAATAAACATGAAAATTGGTATATGTGAATTTATTTCTTCCAACAATTAGCCCCCAAAATTTAGATTGTGACTAAACAGAGACTTACTTTGTCATTTAATCATTTGTTTTATTATATGACATTTTTCTTTAATGTAATATCCTCCTCAGGACATTATCAGTAAATTAGTGCCATGACATGCAAGTGAAGTCAATTTAAGAAAGGAAGGGTTGGGGTTTAAAACATTGTCCTTAAGAAATCTAGTCGGGGCGGAGCCAAGATGGCGAACAGCAGACAACTTTCTCTGTGAACTCCTTGGGACCTTCCCTCAAACCCAGAGAGTAGAAAAATGATGATTGACATGAATCAACTACTACCAATTAATTTTTATATCAGCTAGTGTTTGACAACTTAACCTGACATGTAAACTACCATGGACTCTTCAGTCCTGTTCTTCCACACTGCTTTCTTCTCACTATGTTGAAATAAAAGGATTCAATCCCCTAAAAATACAGCATGTGTGGAAATGTGGGAAAGATGTATTGAAAAGTATTAGACTGAGTTCTAGACTTTTGGGCTCTGTGTTCTAGAATATATTTCATCTTGATGATTTTCACTTTCTCATGTATATAATATGATTATTCACATTATTTTAAATTAACACTAAGTAATATGGTCATCAAAACAATGGGCAGAATGAATAAAGATGTTTATATTTCTTTTTTGAATGAACTTTAATTAATATTTTAAATAACTTTTAATGAATTTGTAACTTTTTACAATAATTCCTGTAAAAGTTTTCAAATTAGTTACAAAAGTCTTCAATTCATATATTACAATACAAGTAAGATTAAAGGTTTTCAGGAGGCACATATAACTTATAGCATGTTGAACACTATGATTAAATATGTAACCCTTTTGCCATAAGAAGAAGCTAAAATTTATACAACTCAGTTAATAGAGAATTTAACACAAGAGAATTTTTTTTCTGTATCTTCAAGAGCTGTAGCTCCAGAGGAGGTAAGAGCTGCAGCACCAGCGAAGTTCTTTACTAGGTAGCTTTTCCAAAAGGACTGTTTTCTGGGATGTTGAATACAGAGGACCAGGTTAGAAGTAGAATCAGTGATACAGGGAGGGGAATATCACTTACCTGCTCATCAGTGACAATTTATCAATGGTGGCAGTAGTAAGGAAATTAAGAAAAGGCTAAATAAATAGATTGTTCTCTCTCCAACAACAAAAAGAAGGAAGGAAGGAAGGAAAAAAGGAAGGAAGCAAAGAAGGAAGGAAGGAAAGAAGGAAGGAAGCAAAGAAGGAAGAAAGGAAGGAAGAAATGGAGGGAGGGAGAGAGGGCTTTTTCCTATGATTTATAGAATTTTAAAAGTACTTCTAATATTCTGAAAAATCCATATTCAAGTCCAATTTAGCAGATTGTTAATATCTACTTTCTACTTCAGCAAAAAAAAAAATAAACAACAGAAAGAAGAAATTGGTTTAAATTGAAGCACATCAGATGTATTATATTAAAAAAGAGAATTTTCTTCCAAAGAAAAGTGTTACATGTTGAAATGTCACTGTGGAAGCTTCTGAATTTGACATGAATCTAAAATGTCTACATTGTATTTCTACCTGAGATCATAAATTTAAAATTAATAGGACATTACAATCATCTAGCTAAATCCTTTTATTTTACAAAAGAGAAAATGCATTTTAAGAGTGACACAAATTTCAAGTGACAGAAATTAGATTTGAAATTAAGTCTTAGAGGTCCAAATCCTCATCTCATAAAAATCATTATATAATTTCATAAGACTTTCATCATAGCATCTTACATCGTTTGTATTTGTTAAATAAAAATCCCTCTGAATTGTTAAATGAAAGAAGCTCCAAGTTCAAAAAAGGGTTTGGAAATAACCAGAGTCTGATGAATGTATGCAGAAATTATAAATGCATTTATTGCCTGAGAAGATCGAATTGCAAAAGTGAATCAATCTTCTTATTTGTTTAAGGGGAGTTGAAAAGAGAAAAGTATTTATGGTTTTTAAACAAAAGGAAAAAAGGCAGAAATTTGGGCAGAAACTAGAAAGAAGCCCTATTCCCCAAAAGAAGGGGAAGAGAAACAAAGAAAATGAGAAATTCCAAGTCTCAGAGCTGTGGCCCTTTGACCCACAAATCAGAAGGCAGTCTTTTTTTTTTAATTTTATTTTATTTGCAAAACATACATATGGGAAATTTTTCAACATTAACCCTTACATAGCTCTCTGTTAGATTTTTCCATCCAAATCCCCACCCCTCTCCTAGATGGCAGGATATCCACTACATGTTAATTATATTAAAATACTTGGCAAATCGAATATTTGTATACATATTTCCCAACTTATCATTTTTGTGCAAGAAAAATCGTATCTACACGACAGACATATCAGATAAAGGAAACAGAATGTAAGCAAACACCAATTGAGAGTATGAGAATGTTATGTTGTGGTCCACATTTCACATCCCTCTCTCTGGGAGTATATGGCTTTCTTCACTGAACAATTGGAAGTGGTTTGAAACATTTCATTGTTGAAGAGAGCCATGTACATCAGAATTGATCGTCATATAGTATTGTTGTTGCTGTGTATGATGATCTCCTGGTTCTGCTCATTTCACTCAGCATCAGTTCATGCAAGTCTCTCCAGGCCTCTCTGAAATCGTCCTGCTGGTCATTTCTTACAGAACAATAATATTCCATAATATTCATATACCATAATTTGTTCAGCCATTCTCCAATTGAAGGGCATCTATTCAATTTCCAGTTTCTAGCCACTATAAAAAGGGCTGCCACAAACATTCTTGCACATGTGGGGCCCTTTCCTTTCTTTATGATTTCTTTGGGATATTAGCCAAATAGAAATGCTGCTGGGTCAAAGGGTATGCACAGTTTGATAACTTTTTGAGCATAGCTCCAAATTGCTCTCCAGAATGGCTGTATCCGTTCACAGCTCCAGCAACAATGAATGAGTGTCCTAGCCTTCCCACATCCCCTCCAACATTCATCATTAACTTTTCCTGTCATTTTAGCCAATCTGACAGGAAAAAAATATTTTCAATACACATTGTTTTATGAATCATGTTGGGAGAGAAAAATCAAAGGAAAAGTGAAAAATTATGGGAGAGAAAAATAAACAGAAAAAAGCAAACACAGCATGTGTTGATTTACAGTCAATCTCCACGATTCTTTTTCTGGACACAGATAGCATTTTCTGTCCAAAGTCTATTAGTATTGTTTTGGAAAACTGAACTACTAAGCATAGTTGACCTTCATACATTCTTACTATTATTGTATGTAATGTATTTCTGATTCTGTGTGTTTTGCTCTGCATCCATTCCTGTAAATTTTTCCAGGTCTTTCTAAAATCAGTTTATTCATCTTTTTATACAACAATATTCGATAATATCCAAATACCAGAATTTATTGTTATTCCCCAATTTGTGGGTATCTACTCATTTTCCAATTCTTTGCTACTACAAAAAGAGCTGATACAAACATTTTTGCACATGCGGGTCCTTTTCCCACCTTTATGATTTCTTTGGGATACAAATCTAATACTGGCACTGCTGGGGTAAAGGGTATGCACAAATAGATAGGCATTTGGGCATACTTCCCGAGAGCTTTCCAGAATGGTTGAATCATTTCACAATTCCAACAATGCTTTCGTGTCCCAGTTTTCCCACATCACCTCCAACATTTATCAGTATTTTTTCCTGCCATCTTAGTTAATCTGAGAGGCGTGAGATGGTATCTCAGAGATGTTTTAATTTTCATTTCTCTAATCAATAGTGATTTATAAAATTTTCTTTTTTTATTTTAATAAAGCTTTTCAGTTACAAAACATATGCATGGGTAATTTTTCAACATTGACTCTTGCAAAATCTTATGTTCCAAATTTGTCCCTCCTTCCCCCTACCTTCTTTCCTAGATGGCAGGTAGTCCAATACATGTTAAATATGTTATATTATGTGTTAAATTTAATATTTCTATACATAGTTATATAGTTATCTGGCTGCATTGGCTCAAGAAGGAAAAATAGGGAAAGAAAACAAAATGCAAGCAAACAACAACATGTTGGGGCCCACAGGCTTCTCTCTGGGTGTAGATAACTGTCTTTTCATCACTGAATAATTGGAACTGGTTTGAATCATCTCATTGTTGAAGAAAGCCACATCTAGCAGAATTGAGCATCTTATAGTCTTGCTGTTTCTGTGTGTTATGAGCTCATGGTTCTGCTCATTTCACTTAGCATTAGTTCATGTAAATCTCTCCAGGCCTCTCTGAAATCATCCTGCTGGTCATTTCTTACAGGACAATAATATGCCATAATATTCATATACCATAATTTGTTCAACCATTCTCCAATTGATGGGCATCCATTCAGTTTCCAGTTTCTAACCACTACAAAAAAGGGCTGCCACAAACATTTTTGCACGTGTGGGTTCCCTCCTTTAAGATCTCTTTGGGATATAAGCCCACTAGAAAAATTGCTGTGTCAAAGGGTATGCACAGTTTCATAACTTTTTGATCATAGTTCCAAACTGCTCTCCAGAAGGGTTGGATCGGTTCACAGTTCCACCAACAATGTATCATTGCCCCGGTTTTCCCACTTCACCTCCAACATTCATTATAACCTTTTCCTTTCATCTTAGATAATCTGACAGGTGTTTAGTGGTATCTTGGAGTTCTCTTAATTTGCATTTTCTGATCAATATTAATTTGGAATGCTTTTTTATATGACCAGAAATAGTTTTAACTTGTTTATCTGAAAATTGTTCATATCCTTTGACCATTTGTCAATGGGAGAATGGCTTGAATTGTTATAAATTTCAGTCAATTCTTTATATATTTTAGAAATGAGGCCTTTACCAGAACCCTTACATTCAAAAATGATTTCCCAAATTATTGCTTGCCTTCTGATCTAAGGCAAGTTTTATTTGTACAAAAACTTTTTTACCTAATATAATTAAAATTATATATCTGGTATTCAATTTTGAGTTTCAGTTTTTCTTTGGACACAGATTTCTTCCTTTTCCACAGATCTGAGAGGTAAACTACTCTTTGTTCCTCTGTTTTGCTTAAAATATCAATCTTTATGATCATGAACCCATTTAGGACTTATCTTGGTATGTGGTGTTAAGTGTGGGTCATTCCCTAATTTGTTCCATAGTAGTTTGCAATTTTCCCAGCAGTTTTTGACAAATAGTGACTTCTTATCCCAAAAGCTGTGGTCTTTTTGTTTGTCACACACTAGATTGCTATAGTTATTGTCTATTTTGTCCTGTGATCCTATAATTCCACTGATTGACTACTCTATTTCTCATTCAGTTCCAAATGCTTTTGATGACTGCTTCTTTATAATATAGTTTTAGATTTGGGACAGGTAGGCCACCTTCATCAGCATTTTTTTCATTAATTCCTTTGAATTCTTGGTCTTTTGTTCTTCCAAATGAACTTTGTTACTTTTTTTTTAGATCTGTAAAATAATTTCTTGGGAGTTTGATTGGTATTGGACTAAATAAGTAGATAAATTTAGGTAGTATCACCTTTTTTATTATATTTGCTCGGCCTACCCATGAGCACTTCATATTTTTCCAACTGATTACGTCTAATTTTATTTGTGTGAAAAGTGTTTTATTGTTGTGTTTGCATCCTTCCTCACTTTCCCATGTCAGATAGATTCCCACATATTTTATACTCTTGACTGTTATTTTGAATGGAATTTTTTTTTATCTCTTGCTGCTGAACCTTGTTGGTAATATATAAAAATGCTGATTTATGTGGATTTATTTTGTATCATGTAACTTTGCTAAATTTTTAATCATTTCTAGTAGATTTTTAGTTCTTTCTCTAGCGTTCCATCATATCATCTGCAAAAAGTGATAATTTGATTTCCTCATGACCTACTCTAATTCTTTTAATCTCTTTCTTCTCTTATTGCCAAAGCTAACATTCTAATACAATATTGAATAGTAAGGGTGACGTTGTGCAGTCTTGTTTCACTCCTGATCTTATTGGGAATGGTTCTAGTTTGTGCCCTTAGCATATGATTTTTGCTGATGGTTTTAAATAAATACTACAAATAATTTTAAGGAAAAATCCATTTATTCCTATATACTCTAGTGTTTTTAATAGGAATGGGTGTTGGTTTTTATCAAGTGTTTTTTCTGCATCTATTGAGATAATCATATGATTTTTGTTAATTTGGTCATTGATATAGTTGATGATGCTGATAGTTTTCCTAATATTGAACCAGCCCTGCATTTTTGGTATAAATCCTACACCAAAGGGTATTAGCCTGGGGATGACTTTCTGAAATCTCATTGTCAATATTTTATTTAAGATTTTTGCATCAATATTCATTAGAGAAACTGGTCTATAATTTTATTTCTCTGTTTTCATCCTACCTGGTTTAGCTATTAGCAATATATCTGTGTCATAAAAGGAATTCTGTAGGTCTCCTTTTTCCATATTTTTTCAAATGATTTATATATTATTGGAATTAATTGTTCTTTAAGTGTTTGGTAAAATTCATATATAAATCCATCTGGCTTTGGAGATTTTTTCTTAGGGAGTTGATTAATAGGTTGTTCTATTTATTTTTCTAAAATGGGGCTACTTAGATAATTTACTTCCTCTTCCTTTATTTCTGTTAACCTGGGCAATCTATATTTTTGTAGACATTCCTCTTTTCTTTTAGGTTATTAAATTTATTGGCGTATAGTTGGGCAAAATAACTCTTAATTGTTGCTCGTATTTCCTCTTCCTTGATGGAAAGTTCTCCCTTTTCATTTTTGAGAATAACAATTTGATTTTTTTCCTCCCTTTTTCTAATCAACTTAACTAAAGGTTTATCAATTTTGTTGGCTTTTTTTCACAAAACCAACTCTTAGTTTTATTTATTAATTCAATAGTTTTCTTATTTTCAATTTT